>JAVKPL010010161.1:0-17500 GCA_032173675.1 Gastrolobium villosum | reverse complement strand
TAATTCATGTGAAATTGTTATGATAGATTCTCCATCAACATTATCTCCAAGATCACCATCCCTTACTTTAAGAAGCATTTTTTTGGTCAAATTTAATAAACGACAATGAGACCAAAGATAAAAAGAATTGATGGTTGCATGAACTATATCTTGTCTGCTGCCATGTGGAATAACATGTAATATTTTTCGAAAGTCACCTCCCAGAACAACAACTTTTCCACCAAATAGTTTATCAACACAACTGGTATTCGAAAATCTCAGAATATCCGCAAATCGTAAATGTATATTGTTGCAATTTATTTAAATCAACACTATGAGGTACCTAACTCCACCTTTTTGTACATGTAGAGTTGGCAAATATATGAGTTAGTAGATGTCTTTATATTAGATTGTCTTATACTCATTCAAAAATCATGTAGTTTGACTCTGCTTCTTTCAATATTTCTCAGAGATGGACTTTCATTTATCACAATCTAATTTCTCATTTTGTTTAGATGTTTGTTTCTGAAATATTTATAGCAGAAAATTCAATCATCTTAGCCACATAAAGACGAATTTGTTAGAAAATAAATATAAGGAGAAAAAAAAAGTGATGGCGGGTGGGGAGGGTCGATCCTCCAGGATGATCTCATTTTTCCACGTATAATTGTCAGTATTTTATATCAGCAGTGAATCCAGTTATCTCAACCACACAAAGAGATGTTTGTTAGACAGTGAATATAAGGGGAAAAACGTGTTGGCGGGATAAAACCCACTCGTTCGGCGAACTAGCCCTCCGGACCGATCTCATTTTGCAACCTTTAATTGTTAATATTTTTTATCAGCAATAAATACAATGATCTTAGATACACAAAGACGGGTTTGTTAGATAGTAAGTATAAGAAAAAAATATGTGTTGGCAGGCTAACCAGCCCTTTTGTTGGGTGGGGTTGATCGACCCTTCTGACCGAGCCCATTTTATCATTTATAATTGTCAGCATTTTATATCAGCAGTAAATACAATGATCTTAGCTACACAAAAGCGGGTTTCTTAAAGGAAAAAAATGTGTTGGCGGGCTGGCCCTCCGAGCCGAGCCCATTTTGTCATCTCTAACTATCAGCATTTTATATCAGCTATAAATTCAATGATCTTAGTCACACAAAGACGAGTTTGTTAGATAGTAAATATAAGGGGGGAATTGTTGGCGGGTGGGGTGGGCCAACCCTCCTAGCCAAGCCTATTTTGCCACCTCTAACTATTAACATTTTATATCAGCATTAAATCCAATGATCTTAGTCACACAAAAACGGGATTGTTAAAAATTAAATATAAGAAAAAAAAGTATTGGCAGGCAGGGTGGGCCGGCCCTCCGGGCTGAGCATATTTTTTCACCTCTAACTGTTAGCATTTTATATCAGCAGTAAATTCAATGATCTTAGCCACACAAAGACAAGTTTGTTAGACAGTGAATATAAGGGAGGAAATGTTGGCGGGTAGGTAAGGGACAAGCCCATTTTGCCACCTCTATTTTTTCAGCATTTTATATTAGCATGTACTTTCAATTAAAAAACTTGTACTTTTTATATTAAAACTTCCTAATCGATTACATTTTTAATTAAAAGATTTGTACTTTTCTCTCTCCAAGTTTTAATTGCTTATACATTCAAATTTTCATGATTTCTAATATTCATCTCTTTAAATTTACTTTTTATATTAAGTAAAGTAATTATGCATATTTCTTTTATAATTCTTAATGTACTTTCTCTTTTAAAAAAATGTACTTATATTTTTGTATTTAAAATAAGACTAGAAAATAGATATAATACATAATATATTTGCTAGTATACATAACTTGCATTTAATATTTTTACTTGAATAATTTTTTAATAAGAATAGCATAATTTTATAAGTTAACTTGAACTATGTATAAAAAAAAACACTTAAACTGAAGTTAATATAGTTTAAAAGTATTGATAATGTAACACCCCGTTCTAGAACCGGTTTGTTAACATTGACTTATGATATTAAGCGCGGTTACAATCACATTGGTGCAATTAAAATCCGGTTAAATTTTTCTTTTAAAACGAGCCGAATTAAAATTATCCAATTGCGTGACCATAACCATAATACCTTGCGGAATAAAATACTTAAAGCTTAATACCATACTTTCATTTCATTTATTATGGTCTCCATTTGTCTATTATAATATAGGATTTTTCATTATTTACGCGTGGGTTCAAACCGCGCTCAAATCGGAGCACCGTAGCCCAAGTTATGAGATTTTTACGAAATGGAATGCTGAATTCCCCAGGACCCCCACGCTCATAGCGTGGATCTCACGCTCATAGCGTGGGCAGTCAGGAGCAAGCACCCAAAACAGGGCAGTTTGACCTACCTGTGGTGTTTTAACCATAACTTGAGTTATACTTATCCAAATTACACAATCTTGGTCTCTATGGAAAGCTAAGAAACATATCTACAACTTCCATCAAGACACAAGGGTCCAAATCTATCGTATAGGATACGAAAATTGGAGAACAAGACAGGGTATCTTTGTTTTTAATTGGTTTTCCAACCTAAAGGTCTTCTTTCACCTAATTTATATCATATAATCCTTTCAATACATGAATTCTAGTCTCTCTAGATACTCATACACTAAGAGAAGCATGCATATCATTTCATCATATATACATGTATCCAATAATTACCACCTTACATCATGATTACAAGTTTCAATTACAAATCATGGGACTTAGCTACAAAACACTATGATCAACTCCTTGGCTCCCATCAACAAAAGAGATACCAAAGGGGATGAGCATAGGCTAAGTCCAACCAATTAAAACATAGCATGCATATGACAATTGTCTTTCATTTACAATCCTATACATAGGAACTACAAAATGGCATGCTTAATCACAATGATGAAACTCTTCATGTAGCAACTACTTCAAATATGGCCACTTGCCATCAGAGGCTCCTGCAGCATCCTTCCCTGAAAGGGGGTCCCCAACAACACGGGGTGAGATATACGAATATATCCAGTAAACCAGGGGCCCTTGGAGCATCTCTCCACCCCATAGTTCAATAACAGTGTAATAGCAATGACAATAATAATGCAGCAAATACATATCCATGCAAGTATACACAACATCTCCAGGAGAAATCCCTCGAGCTCTCGAGCTGCCCTAAGGATACTCAGATGCAAATAGTCTTACTGGTCAGCTAAACTACCAAGTATGATTTACACATCGTCATGCAACATACCAACATACCAACATAGGGAAACACCATCCTATGTCACACCAAAGCATGCAAATACGTATAACAAAGCATTACAATATTTCATTGCATTTATATACAACAACACACCATTACCCGTTCAGGGCTTGGTGGAACAATGAAGGGAATTACACCCAAGGTCCGAAGGCTTACCTCAATGCTTCCAACTCAACCTTTGTTCTTCACCAACCTTCACAACACATATCAATCTCAAGGAGTTAACCGAGCTCCATAGCTTGCTCCAATGGTTGGTTACTCACTGTTGGTCCAAATGCCTCAATCCTAAGCATCACATGGACAATATCAACAATCAACCAAACCAAACCATTGATTACCAAAACAAGCCAAACCATAGTCAAATGCATAATTTTGTAATTTTCCAAACAAAATCATATGACTATATAAACTTATTTTCACCGATTAAATGTCATTCCTAGCATTTTTCTCAACATACTCTAGGCCTCAATCTTCCTAGAACATAGCCCATTTACTCACATAACCATAAACCCTAACACTATTCATCATCTCCCCCAATCATGCATTCCTCATGAAAATAGAGTTCAAGGAGTAGAATCTTACCACCAATGGTTGCACAACTAAGGATTGGTTACTCCTCAAGCTTCCATGGAGGTAGAAACCAACAAATCTCACAATTCCTCCAATGGGTCGCAACTTTGGGAGGAGGAATCTCACAACACACTACTCCCCACCAAGACCCAAGCTAGGATTGTGAAAGAGGGGAAGATTTGGAGTGGTTTAGGCTTTGGAATCACTCAAAACCGTTAAGGTTTGATCACCCCTAGGGTTTTCCCCCTTTCCCCTTTCTCTTCTCTTTCTCTTCTTTTTCCTTTTCTTCTTTCCCCTTCCTTTTTCTTATGCGCACGGGCTGGGGAGGGAAATGGTTCCTTTAAGTGACTTCCCACTTAACACAGGTTAAGTGGGTATTAGTTCATCTATCTATTCAATTCCATAAATTACCAAACTTTACCCAACAGTCTGGAATATTTTTCTAGGAATATTTCTACTTCCATTTTTATATTTCGGGCACTTTTGTCTACACCCATTTGTACCCCTTAATTTTCACTGAGTACACTTTTTACCTCAAAAGTGACCCCAATTAATTTTATAAGGTAATTTACTTATTTTTACTCACTAATACATGCTTAATTATCTAATCACATGTATTTTGCTAATTAATTATTTTGGGCTATTATAGATAACAACATCATTTTGTTGATATCAAAATAAAGATATTTAAGTTACTTTTACACTTATTTTACTTTCTATTGTTAGTATATCAAAGTAAATTGATAGAGGGTTTGTTTTTGAAAGAACGATTCCTCATGATAGAGCTATTTATCATATATGAATTTGTTTATTTTAATTTTTTTTTATAAATTTTAAAAAATTAATTATGAATATTTTCATTTATTTTGTAGTACTTATAATCTATTTGAAGTAAACAAACAAAAAGCACATAACCAACAAATTTCATAATTTCATTGGACTCATGATACGTGTCCCACAATGATATATATATGTCATATTCTTATTTTTTTTTTAAATATTTTTAAAAATGAGTTCTTCATTAACATCGCAATTTATTTATAAAAATCTCTATTAAGTACACTTGATATATTAAATATGATCAAAAATTTGTTTTAATATGTTTTGTATTCAGATACTATTACAAATGTAATTTGTGAAATAGTGGTATTATTAATCCTAATAATTATTCGTTCACTTGTAGACCCAAAAAATTAATTAATCCTAATAGACACAATAATAAATATTATTAATAGGCTTAATAATTCTCGATGTAGAAAGTAATGGTATTATTAATAGATTTACCAATTTTCGATGTAGAAAATAGTGATATTATTAGTAGGCTTAACAATTACCTATGCAGAAAGTAGTAAGATATTAATACAGTTGTTTGCCACCAAAGAATGCTGAACTTTTCTTTCCCACCTATCAAGTTTAAATTTTGAGTTTTAAAAATTACTAAAAGAATAAACATTTCAAAGTGGTTTCAAGTGTGAAGAGAAAGTGAATATTAAAGGAGAGAGCGACACATCAGCAAACTTTCCAAAGAATGGTTTAAGATTTTATATATAAATAAGATAAGATCTTTTAATACCAAGCTAAGAAATGTTAAGGGGCAACTTGTGTATTCAATTAAAATGACTTGTCACGTTAAGCTGGAGCAAGACTGATTATATGAAGTGTGAGCAAGCCTGGTCTAAAAATATCCTCGCGAGATGGGTCTCCTTTTGATGATCCAACCTTGTATCATTTTATAGTTGGTGCTCTCTAGTACCCAAAGTAACTCGTCCTGATATAACCTTTTGTGTCAACAAGGTTTGTCGGTTCATGCATTCTCCTTTGGATTCTCATTGGAAAGCTATTAACTTTTTGTGTCAACAAGGTTTGTCAGTTCATGCATTCTCCTTTGGACTCTCATTGGAAAGCTGTTGAGCGCATTTTATGGTATCTCAGCGGCATAGTACACATCTATGAAGCACCGACACTTCAAAAATCCTGACGTGTCGTGTCCGACACTTCCCGACACTCTCCGACACTTCCCGACACTCTAACACGCATTATAAAAATTCAAAACAAGGTTCAAAGGTTGCTTTGCGTTGAGTTTTTAGTTCCAACTATTAGATTCGTTAGATTACGATTATCATTTTATTGAGTTTAATATGAATTTTTTGGATATCTTATCTTTCTTTGCAAAATTGATGAATATTATAAGTTTTGTTTTATTTTTTTGTTAAAATATGGAATATTAAATATAATATATACTACATAAATTAAAAATATCATTTAATATCAAAACGTGCCCTGACGTGTCGAAATCTAACATTTTTTAGAATTAACGTGTCGGAGTGTCGTGTCGTGTCACGTGTCCCGTGTCGGTATCGGTGCTACATAGGTACACATAGTCCTGAGCATCTCTCCCTCATCTCAGTTTCATTTTACTACATTATACGATTCAGACTGGGGCTCTGACCTGGATAATAGGCGCTCCACATCTAGCTTTTGCATCTTTCTTAGGGGGAACCTTGTATCTTGGTCATCTAAGAAGCAACAAGTTGTAAGCCGCTCGAGCATAGAGGCTGAATATCAGTGTTTAGCAACTACAGTGGCAGAACTTGCATGGATCAAGTCTCTGTTAGTGTGTAAGTGTCCTAGAGACAATCTATTTTATCACATGAACACCTTGTACTATTTTGGTATGTTATGACCTATATATTTGAGCATACTTTATCTTTATCATATTTATGTCTTGCCTATATTTTATGGTTAATATGCATTTATAGATAAAGGCCCTAGGGAAAGAACATGTGTTTACTTGAGGATCTATGATAAGGATCATAATCATGAGGACTTGAGGACACTACATGTCTATTGCCTAAAGCTTGTTCCTAGTCTTGAATCATCAAGAAAGGGTATTGGTGATCTCAATAAGATCAGTACGACTTCTACTAGTATGGAAATACAAGGTAGAGAACTCATGGAATGCTGGCATCGTGATGCCTTAGCTGATGTCGTGGGTGGATCTGTTAGGGAACAAATGGCACTGAAATGAATTGCTGAGAGACTCCACAAGGATTCATTGTAGAGAGTATCATTGGATTTGTAAATTCTCTTATCGTTTGGTAGTGCGGATCTTCCTAGACTTAAGGATGTCATCAAACACTATGTCCTAGGATTATATTTTGACTGTACAAATCTGTCCGCCTGAAAATGGGGAAAATAATGTTCTCTTGGGTATATCTTGAATACATGAGAATAGATGGATATGCCGATAGGACTCACAATCCCCTGCAAGGGATTTTTCGTTCACAAGACCAGTAGAGCTTAAATGACTTCTAGTTGAATCGAGAATCTATGCATAATAAGAGATCATGAGAAGTCATGATCCGTCTTAGAGTCGATAGAAGAAGACTCCTAGTTTTGTGAAAAGCTTCATTTAGTCAATCAAGAAAGATGATACTCTATCCTTGCTTTCGACTAAATGTGAATGACGATATGAGGATGATGTCGGCACGGTATCCAAATAAGAAATGTAAATCACTAGATCAACTCAATTAGTTCTGGGATCGCAGAGCATTGTTAGTGTTTTATGTGGTCATTAGATAAATTGGGCTCATTAATGGAGTTTAATTGGTCCAAGTTTATTTATGCCAATGACTAATTGGGCATAATGGGACACATTAACGATATTCTTGATTGCTTATACTTAGCAAGTTTGGGTCAATAATTGTTATTGGGCTTTTTTTAAGACTGTAGATGTAATTGGGTTGATGTTGGATTCCAAGCCCAATAGTACCATGCACCCCATTTGGCTATTAGTGAGAAATTGGTTTCTCCATTCATGGGTCCAAATGTGTCAGAAGACCCAATAGGGTCCTTATGTCATGGGTACTAGTAAGTTAAAGAGTTGACTTGGCCAAAATGAGTTTTGTCACAATTTGAAATTTGAAATTTTGAATTTGAATTCAAATTTAAATTACGATCTAGGATTAAAATGAATTTGGATTTGATTTAAATTTAAGTTTGAAATTTAAATTCAAGAGGTTAGGTTATTAAGGATAATTTTGAATTATCCAAATCTATATCTAATGAGTTTGGATAGAGATTTTTTATTACTATTTTATTTGAATTATGAATTAAATAAAATCATATCTTGCAAAAATCAAGGGATTTCATGAAGATTCTAAGAGATTATAAATGGATCTAATCCATCGGGCTTGGATTTTGAATTCAAGTTTATTCTTAATTGGAAATCAAATCATGATGTGTCTAACGTCATGATTAAATAATATGCTAAGAAGATACACCTAGGGGTGTTCGTCAACCGATTCAATCCGTGGTGACCGAACCATAAAACCAAAAATCGAAAAATTGAAAACCGAAAAAAAATCCGCAAAACTTAATTGGATTGAATCAGTTTTTGAATGGGTTAATGAAAACCGATCCAGTGATTCTCCAACCTTACCATCTACATACTTGGACCTTTCCCCAATCATAGTCCAAAAATCATGTAGCAAAATTCTAAATCCAAGACCATTAACCCTTCATGTTAAAAAGTGGATTGTGCTTGATCTATGTTATGCTTTTTTTTGTAAGATACGTAATATATTTTTATTATATGGGTTATTGTTGTAGAACAGCTCCTCTATAGGATGAAAATTTGGGTTACTTCGTATCTCATGCAACCATATTATAAATTTTTTGTTGGAAGTAAAAGATGATAATTTAACTTTTTAATGTACAATGCTTCTAGATTGCACAATAATCAACATACAAACTTTACAAAGCCAATACATACAAAAGATATGTTATTTGCACAATATTCATCATACAAATCTTAAGCTTTTCAAAAAATCCAAACCGAATGGATGATTACATGATTAAACCGAAGGGATTGAATCAGATGATTTTTATTTCCAAAACCGATCCAATCCAGACCGCGAATACCCCTAGATAGACCGTATCTTCATGGATATGAGCCTAAGTAATGTTATTCAATTATGATTGTAAAAAACCCTAATTACATAACATTAAATTAGCGCCCTTCTCATTCCAAGAAAGAAAAGTAGCGCCTCTTTTGACTAGGAACTCTAGTCTTGGCCGTCCCTCTCTCTTCATCTCTTCCTCCATTGTTGCTCCTCTCACCTAACCTCAAGACAACATTACAATCTTGAGAAAAATAACCTAATCACTTGAAAACCTCCACCTTGCCTTGCCTAGCAAGCTGTTGGGAACTCGGTTCCCTCAACTCGGCTCAGGGGCCTTTCTTTGCAGAAGTCAATCAAAAAGATCCTGGATCTCGGATCTCGACAATATTACCTCGGCCTGAACTTTACCAAGTCGGGCAGCGCAGCAGAAAAATGAAAAATACAAATAGGAGAGAGAGAGAAAGACAACACAAATGATTTTAACGTGAGAAAACTTTCTCCAATGAAAGTAAAAACCCACAGGACCTAGTCCAAATCAAACGTCCACTATGAAAATAATGGATACAAAGAATCAAAATACACCAAAGTGATGGTTAACATAACCTCTCCAACAATGGTGATAATCAAACCTCCCTAGAGATGTTTCACTCAAACTCTCTCTAGAGATCTCTCAAATACAAAGCATAAAGCTTTGCTCTCAAATCTCTCAAACAATTTTCTCTCAAATCTCAAATCTCTTAACCTAGCCTCCACCCACAACTAATGAATATATAGAGGAGATGGAATCTAGGGTTAGGGTTTTTAGGAAACTCCTCAATGGGCTTTAGTATAGCATTGAAGGAGGAAGCCCAACACAAGCTTCCAAGGAAGAAGGATTCAAGAGAAAGTGTTACTCACAAGCAACCAAGAGGTAGCCGTGTGGATTACCATTAGACGGAGTCATCTTCTTTGATGTCTTTAAGTAAAAAAGGTACGAGCTTTAAACCCTACGTGTTTTAACGGGTAAATCCTGGGGAACATAAACCGTTTATGTTTTTCCACATCAAAGATTTTTGTTTTCACCCTTATGTGAGCACACCAAGGTTCCACCAAGGTGTTGCCTTTTTCATCTTCCAGTGTCTGTGCTGACAGAGATACGAGTTAATCTTCAGTGTTCCCAAGATCTATTGTAAGAATTTAAGTGCACCAAGCATTTCGAACTTGACCTTTACTTTGTGCGTGAAAAAGTCTTTAACAAGTCAATAACAGTTCAGCATGTTCCTTCTGTTGATAAGGTAGATGGTCTCACTAAAGCTGTGTCAAAAGCTTATGGGGTGTCGCCCAGGAGAAAAGAGGGGGTAGTATAAAATAACAAACTCACTCATTTCTGTTGTAACTGCATACGTTTATCAAATATTTAGTTAGTTATTCTTAGAGAAATATTACTCTCATGTTACATGAGAGAATTTTTCTCTTATGCACTTACAAATTAAAGGTGAAACTCACTCTATATATATATATATATTTCTCTTATCTATTCTCTCTCCTTTAAATTGTAAGTACATGAAAAAAATTTCTATAATATAACATCAGAATACCTTATTCTTTAGTCACAGCCTATATATTGTACAACTGTATAGTGAATTATTCATTGAATGTATTTACTCATCTTAGCTACTTTCAACTACCGCAGAATTCTCTTTTCTCTCTCCTTTTGTTCTTAGACCTGTCTCAACTGAACTCCGATTGCTTTACAGGCCATATTAGACAGCCTATGCAAAAATGGTGACCTAGTACGGGTCATGACACGTGAAATGCACAAGCATATGCAAATAGATGAACAACTGGTTAGGGAATATATCCCACAAAAGAGAACAATAGAAGATTTCAATAACATCTGTTTCCTATTCTCGATTTGTTACAGAGAGAGAGGAAATCAAGGATGTTTTGTCATGTTGTATTCTCAATGCTGTAAAGATATGAACATTACCTTAAATGTGCATGATGGAAAACAGGTTCTAACTCCTATGAGATGTGGTCATCACATCACATCATCATTAGCAAGGGAAAAAGAGACAGCACTTGCCACCACAATATGGATCCAGTAAGCAAAACAACATTATAAGCTTCCTATTCAACTCAGGTCATCAAACCGCAAAAAGTTTTTACATGGACCACAAGGGAAAATCATATGCTCCTCAAACACTGCTTCCTCTTAACACAAGCAACTTGGACAGTAAAATATCAGTAATTAAGCAACGAATATTTCAATCTCAAAACAATTTTCCCTTTTTCAACACCAAGCTTTCCACCAGTTACTAACCAATGTCCAGGAGGATCTTGGGGTCCTTTGTTCATTTCAGACAAGTCAACAAACTTCACCAACTTGTTCCCTGTGATGTTTTCTCTAGAACCAATGCTTGAGTCATCTGGGTTGGAAGTGTTCCCAGCATTCACAATTTTCGGTGACTTATCCGGGACATGATCCCACAGCGATCTTCGGATTGTGCAGCCAGGTAACCTTGAATATAAGAGTTTCATGTACAAAACATTCCTTGATCCAAAATCCCACACCCCAAGTTGTGCTCCAGTAACTATGTAGACACCAGAGAAGTCTCCTATAAAGCCTTCAGGGTTCTCAATTGGTGCAGTGCTCACATGAGAAAAATTCTTCCACTTAACCGGCTCAAACCACCTGCTATCTTGTTCCTCAGGTCCCTGCCACTTGGGCGCACCGATAGCTACATGGCTGTCCCAATATGGCTGAAGGATCTTTGGAAGGGATACCAAGTGTTGAAGATGAACACTCAGCCTATTTTGCTTGCTTCCTTCTAGACAAAGACGTAAGCCGGTTACTGGCCTACGTCCAACTGTAATCTGCATTTGAAGAGAACCATCATGTTTAGAGTAAAATTGATTAGATATGCTCCACCTTTCATTTACACTTTGATGGCTTCTCACCAACCAAGTAGCCAATAATTATATAAATTTAGTCCCCAAATACCAATATGACAAAAATCTGCTTAAATCCATATGTAAGTTAGCAAAAATGTAACGGGAAATAGGTTAGCATACTCAGATACTATTTCATGAATAATACATTGGGAAAAATGTTTATCCTTTTAAATGACACAACTTATGTCATTTCATTCTCACAAAGAGGTGGGATACACCTTTATATTTTTTTGTCCACACTCTCTCCATTTCTGTCTACACGATTTAGGAACTCCAAAACGATTTCTCATAGCTAATGAAACACGTCCTCAACTCCATTCATCCTCTCTTCCAATAGCTCAATGCGCCTCTCCACTTTCTTCACTCTGTTTTCCATTTTTTTTATAAGGACCAGAAGCACCTCCGGTATCGAAGATGCTCTGATACCAAATTGATGGACCAGAAAATTATATTAAAGTAAAATATGAAGACAAGCTCATTCAACAGCAATACAGAAAAATATAAATGGTAATCCTAATGCAGAAAAAACTAATACATGATACTGAGAAAATTCTGCAGAAAAGAAACAAGGAAAAACACTCCCAGCTCCCTCCAAGATCAACAATCCCAGACCTTAAGAGTTCCCCAAATCCCACTCCAAGTTAGCTCAATTCATGCGTAGCCTTCCCCCTTTCCATTTCTTGCTATATAACCCACCTTCTATCATCACAACCTTCTTGAATCTTCTTTCCGCGTTCTCCCCACTATTCCCTCACCATTCATAGCTTGCCACGTGGCCTCCCAATAACTAATTTTCCTCCTCCATTCTCTTTCACCATTAGCTTATTATTTTCAACTTCCTTTTGGGCTCTCTTCTTTGGCCCCCAACGTAACGTTGATAACAAGAGACAAAGGCCCATTACAACCCAACAACTCAAGTTATTAAGTGAAGACCTCATCAATGATTTTATATTATATCTCTCTAACATCTTTAAAGGAATCATTGATGCGGGATAAGAAGTTTCAAAGGATAGGAAAATGCCACAAATGATTCTTTACCTGTTCTTGACTGACATAAAGTTTCTGGCCCATTATGCTGAATTGCAAAGATGGGCACACGGGTTCCTTCCTTTGTTGACCAGGAATCCTGTCCTGTAAAGGAGCCCAAACACGAGGAATCTGAAACTCTAGGAAATATCTAAGTTCTTCAATTGGAGGTTTATCTGAATACAAAATTTAGGAAAAGGAAAAAGAAATGTGCAATTGATATTAGATTATGCTCCTAGAAGCCAATAAGAAAAAATGCTAAATCATCTAAAATAAAGGATAAGTTGACTTACATTCAAGATAAAGACCGATTGCACGAGTCAAATGCTCCTTGGCAGGTATTTCATCAAGGAGATCTGTTATAGGACAGAAAGTCATCTGAATGATATCTGGGGAGGATTTGACAGTTCTTACCCATTTACTGTGGTTTTGCTCCAAATCATCTCCTCCTCTTCTTCTAAAAATGACTGTGACATCCTGACCAATAAATATTCGAGGAAGTTAAGAGAAAAATAATACTTGATGAAGATTTTTTTTTTTTAAAGATAGAATTGATGGAGATATTCAACAGACCAGCAAGCTACAAACAATCAAAAACCATAAAACACACGAGTATTGTTCTTAACAATAAGTATGGATTCTTCCCAGTATTGCAGCATGCTGATGCACAGTTCCCCATCCAAAATTTAGTCATGCTCGTCATATTCCAAAATGTCAAGGAAAGGGGAAGAAGAAACAAGTAACAGACTTATATAGGACCAAATTCCAAGAAATTACACACAAAAAAAGCTGCACAAAAACAGTAACAGATTTGGTATTCATGGCTGTAAAATAATAGGCATTAATGGAGAAAGAGTCTTGCCATATTGCCTATGCCTCAGTTCTATAATAGTGACAATTTATCACCATTCACCAATGTATTAATTTTGGCATTTCTGTACGCAACATAGCAAACAAGGATTATTTAAGTTACAAAACCATCAAATGAAATGAAATGAAGGAAGCTATTCCGATTGGATATGTGGTTGAGTTGGGAGAGTCCCCAAGGATCCTGCAGAGAACAGGCAAGCAGCCCAATAAGAAGGGTCTTAAAGCCTAGTGAGAAGAAAGCCTCATAACTACTCACAATCGCAACTTAAGAACCAACTACTCCCAACCACAACTTAAGAAAACCATTCCTCCCGGTTACCCTTTTGGTGCCTATACATATTAAACCTCTTGTAAAGAATCATTTCAACCCAAAAGCTTAGGCTATTAGGTGAAACTACATTAATGGTTTTATATTTCTCTAATATGCCCCCTCACACGAGAGCCTATTGGCTTGAAGGGTGGATGATGCATCAGGCCCAATCTACCTGTGTTAAGAAACTCCACAATATTTAATTATTTTTATTAATAGAAGGGGGGCGGAGAGGACTGAACTCATGACCATTTAGTCAAGTTAGCTCTGATATCATGTAAAAAATCATTTCAACCCAAAAGCTTTAGCTTTTAGGTAAGACTACATTAATGGTTTTATATTTCTCTAAAACCTATTATTACAAAGGTATGCTCATTCCCCTTCTTTCTCCTCTACCGAGCATTCCTCCATATGCTCAGTAGTCAATAAAGTCTTTCCTATAAACAAAGTCTCTCATTACTTAGGCATTGGAGTGAGACCATGGAGCTTCCCGCCTATCTCTTCCTTGCAGATAACCAAGCATTCCTAGACTTGACACTTTGGAGAGAAGAGACCACGACCAATGGACCTGAGCCCAATCTATCTCGGATACAACAAATTCTATTAAATTTGCGTACACAATTTCAGATCTTAATGAAGTCAAATAACATAAAAGGGAAAACAGATCACAAGAAAAATGCAGGAAGGAAATGCACAAGATAACTATTTACCTAGGAAGCACTGATAATTTAAAATGTGTTTTGTACTGGTATTGGATATGTACCCTTACCAGATACTTTACTCATGGATATGTATCCATACCAGATATTTTACTCAAACAACATCAAATACTGCTAGCCTGGATCCTACATATGTATAAGAAATGTCATAAAAGTATGAAACATATATTACATACTTCCTTCCCAGTAGAATATGTTGCAGTTGTGGGTTGAGGGTAAATCCCTTGATTATTGAATGAAAATGGATCAACACCCTGCAAAATTTATAATTAAAATAATCAAGCATTACATTTCTTGCCATCATGGACCTGGATCATATCAATTTATGCAAGAAAAGTGGAATCGAAGTGAACTAGCCTTATCCTTGGATTTTATTTGACCTGAGCTTGTATGGCTATTGATGTCAGAGAACCTTTGATTTCCAATATCCT
Organism: Gastrolobium villosum; assembly: GCA_032173675.1. NCBI lineage: Eukaryota > Viridiplantae > Streptophyta > Magnoliopsida > Fabales > Fabaceae > Gastrolobium > Gastrolobium villosum. The sequence goes on along the minus strand of JAVKPL010010161.1, from coordinate 2,477 downwards.
GAATATAGTTTTTTATCTCCAACTTTGACAAAGGTGAAGTATGGTGTTGTTTAACATAAATAACATCTTTACCACCAATAGTTATTGATGTAATGACATGCGTCCCAAAATTTTCAATAAAGCTGTCAGAATATAATTAAAAGTCAGGCCAATCTGAAGATATCTTTGTTACAGCAGTATGTAAATAACTTGATATACGTACCTTGCCAAGGATGGCGGATCCCAACTGATTGGGACAGCCCTTTTGACATTTTCTTGCAACATTAAGTGGGTCTTTTTAAGCAGAACCTTTGCAAGGGGAATGTAAAACCCATCTGAAGACAAGGTTTTTGTGGCTGCAGCATCAACATGTTTAGAACCAGTGAAGCTAAATGCGGAATTAAAGCTCCCAAGGGGAAAGCTGCCTGATATATTTGCCTTATGATTGAAATATTCCACCATCTGCAAAAGAAGAACTATCATAAATTTGAGAAAACATTTTCCTTCATTTAAAGCTACAATTTAGAACAGCCAAATATGACTCATGTTCTTTAGTACAATGCAATCTGAAATTGCTATCGTTTGTTTGCCTCAAAAACTTAATGCACACAAAATATCAAGGAATCAACCATTGTACTTTGAAAGCAATTTACAAAGACTATAGATAGCATAAGAAATAAATGTCAGTAATAGATATAATTTGAAAATTTCTGGCAAACAAGAAAATCATCTAATGCTAAGGCTTGCACTGGCTATGGAGCTTAAGATAGGTCCTCTCTCAATTATTTTAGTTAAAACTACATGCCTATATAATTGAAAAAAAGTTCAAGCACCATTTCCTAACCCTCCCCCTTCCTTACAAAACCCATATTACATAAAGGGGAGAGGGGGGAAAAGAGAAACAAAATCATCATCAAGAAGATCACTTTGGCGGTTCCTATAGATCCATTGCTAGAAGCCATTCCATACCACAATTTCATTACACCAGGACCATCTCTTGCCCACAAACATGAATGACAACTCAAAAACAATGTCAAATTTACCAAGTGAATAAATATATAAGAAAAATAAACATGCTGAATTACATTTAGGAAACAATTTTCACCGAGTTTCACAACATTTTCACAAAACAAGAAAAAATGATTGTAAACAGGGAAAATTTCCAATCCTCAACTTTACCTCTTGGAAACTGCAGACCCCAGAACTCTGACGCCCTACGGACTCCTGAGAGTTTCTAATGTCCCTGGAAACATTGGGAACAACCACATCATCGTACAACCAAAGTTCCCTCGGGTGTTCCTCATCAATCTCAACTACCCTAGACCCTGAAACTCCTTTACAATAAAGCAACCTCGTATCAAAGTTCACATCAAAGCCCCTCCCTAATGCTTGCAAAGCGTTAGTAGCAGTGTGCAAGGCTGCTACATGCTCCCCCATAGCTCATCAAAATTCGTTGTCTCACCTCAAAGGACTCTCCTTTTATGCAATCAGAGGGAAACCCAATTCTGAATGGAACTTGAAGTTGAATTATCTCAGCAATCGAAGGGAATTAGAATGACCCACATGAACAAATTACACAAAACCCAGAGAAAAGAAAAGGATTTTAACTTTAGAGCTATGTGGGTATGTGACTCATTGAATGAACATGAACAAACCCATCTTAAACCAGTTGACCCAGTAAAAATCAAGCTATGTAAGGACAACCCATGTTGGTGTTGGTGTTCCTCAACAATCTGAAGCTGGAATGGATCTCAGAGCGATGAAGATTATTATCCAAAATCTTGTATGGTTTTTGGCTTTGAGTGCTAGCTCCTTCTGGTGCCTGTCAGTGTTTCTCTCTCTCTCTCTACATTGACATTATCGTACAGTGTAGCTTTCTAGTTTCTACCTTAGGAGACTCAGCGTATGTGCGCATTAATGAATTGTTTGTTTTGTTTGTCCAAAGAGACATTGACTTCAGTTTCAGTCTTATGTATTTACTCTTCATCGAAACGTTTGCGTGTTCTTTTGCCTAACATCTTGACCGTCCATCATGGTCCAAACATTTGCGTCCAAGTACGGTCACTGGTCAGGGTCTTATTTTAAGATTCCTATTTTTATTTTAATTTTTTCAATTTTTAGAATAATTAATTTTGTCAATGGAATTCGTTCATTTCGAAGCATACCTGATTTTAATGTACTTAATTCGAGTGCAGTAAAATATTATGTTCATGATTATATCAATGATGTAATAATATTTTACTTTTAGTGTATTCAAGATGAATGAATATAAGTAGGTTTTATAGATTAATCTTTTCAACCGATAACGACTAAAGTACATTGCTTATAAAGTTTAATTCCAGGTATTAGTTTATTTTTGTCAATAACCAATATAAACGTACCACTCAAAAAGGCCAAGCGAGGAGAATATGAAAGTTTCATGGTCTTCCAAGTTTCTAATTTTTGTCGCATATATTAAATTTACAATTTTTATGAATTGAACTAAATATTGAATAATT
>JAVKPL010010160.1:0-42111 GCA_032173675.1 Gastrolobium villosum | reverse complement strand
ACTTGAACACATAAAACCCCTCTTAAATCATCAACTAAAATTTGCACAATAATTCCTATTACCCTATCAAAGGCCGAACATAGAAAGAAAGACATGATTTTTCTCTAATTTTTTTTTTTACATACTTACAAAGCTTCTTTTCATTTCATACATCCAAAATATCAATTATTCCTCATCAATACATATTTGAACACATCATTCTTTCCCACCCAAGGCATATACACAATTTCATAATTTAAATAATCAAAACAACATCATGGAAATAGAGGTTTGTTACCTCAAATCAACTACCCAAAGCCTAGAGGACCTTCCCCAAGAGAATCTCCATCAAAAACTTCATTTTGCCCTCTTGATGAATAGTGCACGAATTTGGGGGAGAGAAGAACTCACCAAACTCTCAACAAAAGCTCAAATTGATCGGTGGAATGGATTTGTTGGATAGTTTCCAATCAATTTCGTGTTATAAACTTTGTATTTTGGTTGAGTAATGAAGGAGAAATCATAGAAGGAAGATCAAACCCTAACCCCCCTTCCAAGATGAGCTCCACGGTTTTGCAAGAGAGAGAAAGGGGATTCTTGGTTGTGTGAATAGTACTTTACTTAATGACAAAGGTTTATAACACATGTGACTTTTAACAGATATTTTCCTTTCGCGTATTTTCACTTAAACTGACCCAGAACTAACTCAAAGCTACGAACATATTTTTATTTTTTCTAAAGTCATTTACATTAATTTTTATTTCCTAAGGAACAATATTCATAATTCATAGTATGGTTTCTGCACCGTTTTGACGAAATGCACTGCGAACCACTAACTGTACTTTATTTACTTTTGAAACTTAAAACTTATAAACTTATTTTTTTCCTGGGCCTATATTGACTTGCTTGGCATATATTGGACTTTCTTTTTCTTATTTCCTCTATTATTTGTTTCTGGACTCTACCGGTTGCTTAACAGCAGTACAAAATACCCGGTAGAAACACTATTCACGAGATTTTCACGGAAAGTGCCAGACTATACAATTTTTCATTCTGAACTCATATTTCTCGTCAGAATTATCAAATTATGTCTCTAAAATCATTTTGCTCATTTAAGCTCTACCGGTTAATTCGCAACACTGCGAATTTTTCGGCAGAACACATTGCTCATAACATAGTCATGATTACAGTCAAAATACTCGAAATTTCTTACTGAATCTAATTATGGCATTTAAATCCTTAAATTAAACCTCTAATTAAGATTTACCAATTGGGGTCATTATAACCTGACTATATTTCTCTTCCCTCATTTTGATAAACTCATCCTACAATTTACATAGAAAGTATGTGATGTGTTAAAGTTAAGCATATTAAAACTAATCATCTTTCGAAGTATATAAATATTGTAAAAATCAATAATACTCACTATTGCCTTGGACTTGTCATTTTTCCATATCTCGCAATTATCTTTACATCTGTGTGTATGCTTGTACACTGTCCAATTCAAATCGGATAGGTTTGTGACCCCATCTGCTTGCTGTGTCATATGAAACATAAAACAATAAGTATATATTATGCTAATTATAAAAGAACGCTTTTCATTTTAATTACAAACAAGCATACACAATTATAAGTATTTTTACCGGCTGCCTTGCATTCTCAGTTTATGGAATTAAACCTCCAGAATGTGAACGTCCATCATATGTGGACATGTTCCTCTTATTTATTTTTGCTATTTACTTTTATTTCTTGTTAGTAGTCCAATGTTCCTTCAAAGCATCATGTACATCTGAAGACATCCAAGAGATATCGCCTTTCAATTTCTAAGAGAATTTGTGTGATTTTGAATTATATGTGTGGCTTTGTTCTTGAATGCCTCGTCGAAATGATTTTGTTCCTCTAGCATGTCTTTATATTTTTTTGCAATAATAAACATGAAAAAACTTATAAATATGTAAACATTAATATGGTCAGGTTTGAAGGGCGATATTACCATTAATTCGTTGTACTAGTTTTGCTTGCCACCATCTGGCACAACCCTTATAATTAGGCCATGCATTGTCATAGTTGCACATGATAATTTTAGATATATGGGGCACTACCTTCCATTGTTCAAAGCTGAAATACATTGTCATATGATTATATTGACCAATACATTTAAAATATTATCAACACTTATATCAAGATGTATTGCAAAAATATCACAACTAGCATTAAGGATTGTGTTACTTACTTGCCTCCATCGATGTTGGGTCGTACCTAGGTGAGATTAGCATTTGTGTTAGTTTTTTTTTTTTGTTTAATTACAAAAAATCATACTGTTGCAACATATCGTGGTGTGGTGTCGCATAATTTTTAACGACTAGGCTTTTAAGAGGACACCTATGTTATGTTAAATATTAGAGTTCAAATTGTACTGAAAATTAAATAGATTGAACTACCGTTTTGGAAAACAAGTAACGCAAACCTTGAAGTGCCATTTTGTTCAATAGTTCGTCACTATTCAACTACAAGGAAAAGGAAATTCATTGAAGTAATGGCTGGCATGTGAAAGTTATGTAGATTGATATTTGTTTATACATACTGATGTAATTGCTTTGCATAATTCTGTACTAACTACTTAAGATAAGCACGCTAGTTAACCTGATAACTGATAAGTGGGAATCTAGAAAAAAAAAAGTCAAAAAGAAGGGCTCTGCCATTAGCAACACGATTGCTTTCGTCCATACACTTAGCAGAATCACTTATTGCAAGGGTACATTATTTTTATCACTAATGAGCATGCATGCATCTCTAGTTACTTTTGTGCTTTATCTCATTCACTTTGGATGCTGAATTATTCATGATGAAGTAACCCCCAAAATTCTTTATTAAGTAAATGAAGTCAACAACTCAAAATTTAATAATATCTAAAGCCTTGTCAATAAGGACACTTTTAATATTGTTTGTTTATAGATTAATATAATAAACATATGAATTGGGTGCACCGCAAGGAATTGCGTGGCAATTTTAGAAAGAAGCATTGAAGAATTAGTAGTTACTCGTGTCATATGCTGCTACCGCATTGTGTGTTAGCATCTTGGTGGGTTGCAGCCGACGCTCCAATTTTACCATTATAATGAAGCTCACAAGAACAGGTCAACCCACAATAAGTAGAGTAATTGATTAAGCTAGTCTATAGTTGAAAACAATAGATCAATAATTTGTGAATTCGTACTATAATATGTCGGGGTGATCAAAAGTCCGACTGTCTTTTGAAATATTATCAAACTTACGAATTAATTAAATTGGACTTGGACCTACTCGTACTATCGTCGTCCACACATGTCAAATACACAAAACATTAACTAAACTCAATCTGCGAATCAATAAAGAAATTTGATTTTGACTAGAATGTTCAATATGTAGTATAAGTGTTGAGAACATAAGTTTTACATGCACAATGATGGCATATATATATATATATAGGGGTAAATATTTCTCAAGCAGCTTGAGATAAGTTTATCTCCAACTAGCCCCAAAACTACGTCGTTTTGATTAATGAAGGGTGTTTATGTAATTTTAGGTGAATTAATGAAGAATGTTTCAGTAAAATGTATATGATATAAAAATAAATAAAATTACAAAAACATCCTCCATTAATTCACCTAAAATTACATAAACACCCTTCATTAATCAAAACGACGTAATTTTAGGGCTAGCTGGAGATGAACTTATCTCAAGCTGCTTGAGAAATGTTTTTCCCATATATATATATAGTTTTATAAGAGCTATGTTGTAGGAAAAGTGATTGTATAATGTTATAGAGATTCGTTTTGCGTGCAAGTGTTTTTTTTTTTTTTTTTGCTGCGGCCCCACAAAATGTTGTGAGTGTAGAAAAAATTTTCTGGTCATGTTAAATGATAGATGATAAACTCATATATATATATATATATATTATATTTACAAACTTTTGATTTACAAACTATATTATGTCTGATCGGTAATACACTCAAGAATATTGCCGGTTAGACATAATGTAATTTGAACAAAAAAAAATTGTTAATATAACCCTACTTTTATATATATATATATATATATATATATATATATATATATATATATATATATATGGAAAATCATACTCTTAGGGCATGTTTGGTGCATAGTATAAGATAAAGTCTGATACCATTCGATTACAACCTCATCCAGCGATAGATATTTGCGGAATAAAATAAATCTTTTTTCTGCTTTCCTTTCTACTCACTTTCTCCTACACCTTTTCTCTCTAATCCCTTTTTCGCACAAAGATTCAAAATTCCGGTATCGAAAATCACTTCTTCAAAAACGAAAATAAATCTATTTTCGTAACTTTTTGGCGATGATGTATTGCGCATTTGACGAGTAAAACCCGCCCACAGTTTTCACGACCACCATACATATTATTTCGTTTGTTTTTTTTTCAAAAAGATTAATTTTTGCGAATTATTGATATAAGAAAAGGACTCAAGTCACTCATTGGTATAAACAAATAATTTGGGATTTTACAATCTTAAAGTGTTAACATGGAGACATTCTCTGTTGAAGGTCCAGCAGTAGCTTCTGATCTTCTTCTTTAACCAACAAATGCTGCACCATAATTTCTCTTTTGTCTACCACATTCAGCACTACTCACAGTGCTATATGAAGCTGAAAATTTGCTTTTTTTATTTGTTCATTATTTTAAAATTATTCATTACATTACAAAGAAATAAAATATTCTGGGAGAGGGGCATAAAAAAATAACAGAAACATGGTGGGGTTTGGAGAAAAAGAATACCTGTTGCTTTGGGGAGGTTTTAGGTTGTTTGGGGAGGAAGTGACGTTTTTAGCGGTGGAGGTTTTGGAGGTTGTGATATAACTTAATAAATTTAATAACCTTATACTAATAAACTCATTAAATTACTGGTAAATGATGATGTAATTTTTTCATCGATAATTCGCAGAAATTAATCTTTTTTTAAAAAAGAAAACGAAATAATATGTATGGTGGGACATGAAAACTGTGGGTGGGTTTTACTTGTCAAATACGCAGTACAACATCGCCAAAAGTTACGAAAACAAATTTATTTTCGTTTTGGAAGGAGTGATTTTCGATACTGGAATTTTGGATCTTGGTTGCGGAGCAAGAGAGAAAGGGGATGAGAGACAAAAGGGCGTGGGAAAAAATGAGAAGAAAGAAATTAGAAAAAATATTTATTTTATTCCGTAAATATTTATAGTTAGAGAAATTGTTTTAAAAGCTAAACGTGCGAGGAAAATATTTTCAGTATTTCATTGATACTGAAGAAGAGTTATTTATTAAAATTGAAAAAAAAAAAACACATGGACCTTTACTTATTTTATTCATTCTTTATAAATTAAGGCTTGATAGTATAAGATTTGATAGTATAAATTTATATTATATGTTATGATATTTTCAATTATTTGATGTGACTATCGTATAGTACAAGCTTATACACCAGAATCACTTAATACATTAAAATAATGTATAACTTAATCAGGCCTAAGGGGTTGGATTAGGCTTGATAAGGGATTGATGTATTAATATTACTTGCAAGTACAATTCTCAAGAATTAATATATTATTTCGATATTAATATATTAAAATATTTTTTTAACATATTAGTTTTAAAAATATTGGAGGATATTATCTTAAGCAATACCATACCAAACGTGGGATAACAAAGTCTTATATTACCAGGCCTTATCCTATACTATGCACCAAATATGCTCTTATATGATATAAATCCCGCTTTTCGTAATATCTTTCCCTATAATATTACAAATATGCTTTAGGACTGAGCGAGTAGTGTTGGGGGACGAGTAGAGTTTTGGTCCTCCGAGAGCATCAAATTTTGAGTGGTCCGAACCAATAAAAATGTGACAACTAATCAGGAGAGAGAATAGAGTAAAAGAATTTTTTTATAAAAGCATCAATCTCTTGATGGAAAAAGTACGACCACTAAAAATATTTCTCTTTAGGTATGACAAATCCTAAAATCTAGCTGAGTTGCCACTAGACTAATCATTCTTGAGTTATCAATTTGTTTTTTAATTGTGATAAACATAAAGGAAAATATTGTTATTGCATATTAAGCCTAGCTAAGTGAAATTAATACCCTGAACTTTCAAAGAGATGAAAAAATCTTTGGTATTATCGATATACTGAATTTCAGTGTATTAATAATTCATTTATCTTATGATACATAGGCAAATTCTATGCAAATTTCTAGAATTTCAATATCAGCTTATATATCCTAATATAAATACACTACGATTTTACTAAAGTTTAATTTCAAAGGGACGGACAATCTGAATTGGACATTGTTAATGTTACCTAACCCCGGGGTACCATTAAAAATATATATATTTTATATATATGTACTTTATGAGAGTCATTGATTTTTAATTAAAAATTGAATTTTTTAATTTTTATTTATTCAAAGTGATTGTCTATGCCACATTAGTCAAATTCACGTGTGGGAGACCTATAATTTGAATTATAACTTTAAAGAGATGCTTTATTCTTAAGATGGTTAATTAGTTGTCAATTTCACTGTACTCCTATATTCGTTGAGTTTTTATTTCCGTATTTAGTGAACTGTCATTCACTAAATAGACATCATAGCTTTTCCAGTGAAATGGACATTCCACTGTAAAAAGGAGATACCAAATAAGAGAATAAACAAATAAATGACCATTCATACTTGCCAGATGTCTAGGTTCTTAATTAAGACGAGATGGACCATATATACCTTATGTTTGGTTTTAGTTCTAAAATATTCGTAAAATGATAGAAGTAACTCAACTTTTACAATATCCTTACCTGAACTTGCTTCGGTAATTCTACTGTTTATAAATCCTATTTACATTTTTTTTTTTTCTGAACTCCGTGAATGGAGAGAACAATTGTAACCTTTATAAATCCTTATATACCTGCGACTTGTCAGAGAATATAATATAAATAATTAAAAAGATTTTTATCTATCATTTAAGATTTTGAATGAAATGGTTCTTTAATTTGGTATCAGAGCTTCAGGATCATGAGGTCACGAGTTTGATCCTCACCTCCTCCACTTTCAGGTGGAATTACGAAAAACACGAGGCAGACCAAAAAAATGGACTCGTGCAGCACAAGGCAAATCAATAACGATCTTATGCCATATTACACGCTTCAAGCCCAAAGAACTTTTGCGTGAGAGAATGTGTTAGAGAATATAATATATATCATTAAAAAAACCCTTACCTACCACCTTAAAATTTTGGGTGAAATGATTCTTTAAGTAATCCAATCATATTTGTTTTCTGTTAACCTCGTGATTCTGATATTTTCTACTGTCTCTTTCAAATACTTAACTATTAGAAATGGAATAAATATTTAGTGGATTAGATGCACTCAAGTGCATCTGTTCATTTATTTTGTGATACTTAGATAAAAGATATCATATTATCTAAAAGAAGTAAATAATATGATATTTTTTATTCACGTATCAAAAAATAAATGGACAGATACATATGATGCATCAAATGTTTATTCCTAGAAATGACACTTCTGCTAACAAATTAAATGGCAAAAAGACCACGACTGTTCAGAATTGGCCATTTGGTACAATCGCCGACAGAAGAAGGATGAGGCATTAGTTGAGGGAAATTACGTACCTCTAGCATGCACTACTACTGAACCAATTGTGAGATTATATATATATATATATATATATATATATATATATATATATATGGGTTTATCATCTCTCATTTAACATGACTTTATGAAATTTCTTACACACACAACATCTTGTGGGGCCCGCAGCAATAAAAAAAAAATTTCTGGCACGCAAAACGAATCTCTATAACATAACACAATCACTCTTCCTACAACATAACTCTTATAAAACCCTATATATATATATATATATATATATATATATATATATAAAATCTTTTTGGGTTTAGCTTCAATATATATGATCCAAAACTAAAACAGTAAATAATGTATTTTTTAAAGTAATCATGTAACTTTCAATTAGCTTTTTAATTTGGGTCATTTATAAAAATTAAATGGTTGAGATTAATTTTTCCCTTCACATAACTAATAAGATTGTGTTATTACTTCACACACACACACATATTATGCATATGGAGAGAGAAGAGAGTGGGAGAGGCTAATGTGCGCAAAGATATTACAGACATAAAACCAAAACATCTGAACATGACAGAATTAGTGGGTGCTTCGCTTTAGTATAACAACAAGTAATAAGTCACAAAGTTTTAGCATATTGATTTGCACCAATTACTGAGGTTTCCATTGAACCAAGATTTCCATGTAAAAGAGGGGGTGGACAATTTGTTGTTACCTTTTTTATGTGTCCCTCGACTATTGGGGCTTAAATTCACTACTCTACAATGGTTCCCGAATTATCACAAGCCTTCCACATCTTCTTTTTGCGTTTCAGCACGGAAAAAACACTAATTGGGATTTGGAAGGAGAAACTTTAAAAGTTTCGTGATCAAGTAGATGCAGATATCTAATTTCCCTGGTTGAATACTCTGGTCCATGATTAATGAACCTTTTTATATGATAACATTCTTGGTTTCCTTGATGACTCACTAATTTACAGCTAAGATTGCTGTGGCGATGAGTAGTGCCTTTTGTGCAACATTGTTATCAAATAGATACAACAATGGCAAAGTTATGTCGAGGTCCCAATTCTGATGCCTCTGACTCGTTTCCACGTGAATTCACTTTGCATGTGGCAAGGCAACGTTCGGTAAGAATCCTTGAGAACCAAAATAAATTAAAAATTAAAAGCTCAGGAAGTATTTATTCTATTCTTATTATATTTTTATTTTTATAAAAATTATTTTATAGAATTATTTCTGAAAAAAAATTTGTTCGTTGAGTTTTAATTATTTAATAAAATAAAAAAATGATTTTATAGAAGGAAAGTGACATGCTAACCACTAAACAACATTACTTTCGTTGTTATATTACTATATATTTATTAAATATCTTCACATAAATTCAATTTAAACTGTGTAACCAATTATCCACCGGTAGTGACTCATAGGGGTATGCAAAAGAATAAAAAAAATAAATTGAAGTACACTTAAAATAATTGATTTTTAAAGAATCAATTTATGAAACAAACTGATTTTTTAGAACCAATTCATGAACCGAACTTGTTTTTAAGAATAAAATTAGCTTTTAAGAACCCGTTTAGGAACCAATTTTTTTTCCTTTTTCTCTTTATTTTTCTTATTTATTTATTTAGTGGCTTCTTTTATTTTTATCTTTATTTTTATTTCTTTAATTTTTTTTATTTTCTTTTTAGAATAGATTTGACCAGAACTGATTCTAAATCAAACCGAATCATTTTCACCTCAGACTCGAACCGTTCCGAACCGAACTGATTTCGAATGAAAGAAAATGTTTGGTTTAGTTCTTCAATAAACTCATTTCAATTCGAACTGATTTCGACCATGTTCATGTTTTATAATATTGGTTTCAACTTTTAAGTGAGAGAGAATCCAGAAAAAAAAAAAAAACCCTAAAAATAAATTATGGAAAAGCATTTTTTAAAATAACTATATAACAAATAAATAACCGAGTTGTTCTGGTATGGATTCTTATCCGCCCAGGCTCAATCTGACTAAATGGTTAGACTTGTAAGAAAAAATCTCCAGTTTTATTTATTCTAGGATATGTAGGCGGATCTTGTACAAATTTCTAAAATTCCATAAACCATCTACATATTCTAGTATAATGAATTACCGATGTAATGAAGCATTGAAAAGTTTTGTTCGACTTCTAGAATGACTTCAAATCACCTATTTGCCTATCAAAACGAGAAAAACTTTAGTAGTCCCTCCTATTAAAGGGAAAAGTATCTCTCCGGTCACGGTGATAAAATTATTTCCAGTGAACTCAAAACGACGTCGTTTTGGGTTATAAGATTAAAAAATTATAATGATAAAGACTAATATAACCCTGCAATATATTAGAATTACAAAAATACCTTGATTTCCGTCCCAAAACGACGTCGTTTTGAGCTCACCGTAGATAATTTTATCTTCAGTGACTTGAAAGATCCTTTACCCTTTATTAAAAGGGGAAAAAAGTTTATCTTTTTACTGTTTTTAGTTTTTCCTTTTCAGTAAAAGGGATTACTATGGGTATAAATGGGTCAGGCCGGCCTATAGGTGCCTACGGCCTAGCCTATATTAGGTCAGACTTGACCTATTATAAATAGTAAAATCGAACAGACCTAGGCTTTTAAAAATACATATTTAGAAAATACGCAATAGGTTTTTTTGTACATGTTTGGCCTATAAGCCTATAGACCGGTCTATAGCATATTATTTATTTAAAATATAATAAATAAAATTATTATTTTAATAATTTTTAATAATAAAATAATATTATTTTAGTTATTCTTTTAATTGTTGAATGTTTAATATGCTTAAACAGCATGCCTAGGTCAAAGTTTTTATTTTTCAAATATAGGTCAGACCAGACTTGTAATTTGGGGCCTACACAGGCTAATAGGCCAGACTATACTCAATATTTTTTACACAGACCTGATTTATTTAAGTCAAAGCTTAACCTATTTCAGCCCATTTACACCAGGATTACCCAGTTGGTCTGGAATTACTAAAAAAAATTCCCATCAAAACCCCTTGGCTTGATGAATAGGACTTCCACTCCAAGTAAAACTCTTAGATAACCTCTTCTATAAATGCATGGGTGCACCTCCAAGGTACATACTTTAAAAGCCCTAATTTCTCATGTGTTGCGCATGCATCGCACCTCAGCGTCAAGTCATCGTCGCATCTGTGATCTGTGGTCACCTATGATGATATTCTCCATAGACCATAGCAGATCAATAATTGATGACTTCAATATCAAATACAATCCCTTTGGATCAAACACAGATAAATTTTGTTTTATATTTTGTAAAGAACTATTTCAATAAAAAATTTAAGTTGTTGAGTGAAGACAATTTTTTTTTATTATCTTATAATATATTATTCTTTAACATATTTTATTTATTTTTTTAGAATATTTTTAAGAACACAAATGAAACAAACAGCTAATATACAGGTACCTAGCGGAGAATGATGACAAGTAAACAATAACTTATTAACATATTTAAAAGTTGAAAAATTATTTTCTCATTTTATACGAGATAGTACTCTCATGCTATCCTCACATTACAAGATGAGCCATTCTTTTTCTTTTTTTTTTTTAGGAAAATTATGGGTCCCAATTTATTTGTCTTAATATAAGGTAAGAATTCTCTCCAACAATATGAGACAAATAATGCCTTTAAATGTTTTTCAAAAGATATGAAAATAAATAATTGAACCCTATTATAACGCTAGAAATTTCACAGACTTATTTCGCTTCATTCGGTTTTACACTATTTGGGTGTGGGTCTCTTTTAATTTAATGTTATCTTATTTCTTAAAAAAAGCAAAAGAGAATTGATAGACCAAGGAATAAAAGTATAAATACCTCATTTACCAAAAAAAAAGAAAAGAAGAAGTATAAATACCTCAATTATATGTTTTACTAAACTAACAATAAATCAATTCCCAATTTTTTTTTTTTGTTCGTTGCCCTTTTTATTGCTTCTATAGTTATAGTTATATTATAGGGTTTTATAAGAGTTATGTTGTAGGAAAAGTGTTTGTGTAATGTTATAGAGATTCGTTTTGCGTGCCGTGATTTTCTTTTTTTTTTTTTCTTTAAAAAGTGTGGGCCCCACAAAATGTTGTTTGTGTGTCATGTTAAATGATAAATGTAATCCCCTATATTATATATGTCTGTACACATCAAGTGTAGGTTTTTGTTAGAGAAAATTAAGGTGTGAAATAAACATTTTCTTACAAAAAATAAAATTCATATTACATTGATCGAAGATATAAGATATAAGAGAAGTGTGAAAAATAAGAAATAGTTATAAATCTTTTTCAAGAAGAAATTACAGAAAGTGAAGAGAAATTTGTAATGTAAGTTAATTCTTCATATTTCAATTTATTATGTACTATTATTATGAATAATAAGTAAGTTTATCATGCTTATTTTACTTTCACTCATCCATTTATTTGACATTGAGATGAAAAAAGGAAGTTGAGTTCTAATTCCCCCACCCCCACCTTCCCCTGCTTGTCTTTTTTCCCCCCTCTCTTTATCTTGTATCCATGTCTACAGAATCTAAAAAGATAGCAAGATACATAGAGTCCGAAAGAGGAATTCCAAGGTGGCCACACACAAAAGATAAAAAGGTGAATTGATGTAATATTTTTATATGTGTGGTACTTAACTTTAATTCTTACGTATTTATTCTGCGGTAATTTTTCAATAATTTTTTTTTAAAAAAATCAACCGCTTATAAAATCCTTGATGGTTACAATACGAGGCGGACCTAGAAGGGTGCTAGGGTGCCCCTATAATTTGATGGAAAAAATTATATATATAAACAGTATTTTAATAATATTACAAAATGTGTGTGAGTGGGTAAATTATTGACATGTGTGAGAGTGTAGAGGAAGCACAAAACCTCAATGACTCAAATCAAGCATCTGAAAATTGTTCAGCCTGCAATTGCAAGAGAAGACAACTGAAGAAGAAACACAAGCATTTTCATTGAAAGGGGCGTAAGACTCAATCTTGAAACACTCTTCAAGTACCTCTTCACTCTTCAGTTTTCAGTAATAGTTAATAACTCGCCTCAGCCTCTTTTACCTTCTTTTGGGGTAAAATTTAAGAAAATGATTCCGCTTTTGCATTTTCATTTTTTATTCATCTTCTCCAAATTGTACTAGTTTGAAAAGTCAAAGACGATTTTGGTTATGAAGAAGACAAAGAGAAGTTAAATATTTCTAGAATTAAAATATTAAAAAGTGGGGGCTTGATTCGGTAGTTCATTTGCCAATATATAGGTTATGTGTTTCAAAACAAAAAACAAAAACAAGAGTGTGCAGGAAGAAAACAAAAAATAGTGAAAATAGAGAAAGAGTGTCGTAACACTTAATTGTGAGATTAAAAAATTATAGTGTGTTTTTCTAAATTATTCTCAATCTCTTTAAATTTCCAACAATTTTAGCTATAAAAAGAATGAACGGACATATATAACTTTGTGGGTATCTAATTTATTCATAATAGATGACATGATTTATTTATGGGTTCGTCTTTTCTATAGCAATAGCATATGAAATTTTTTGTAGCAAACATATTTACACATGTCGATTTTGACATTTAAAATGAAAGAAAAAAGTCAGCATCCTCCCGTGTAAAATAAAATCAAGAACAAGCTTCGAAATAAAATAGAAGACCAATTTCTGGATGATTCTTTGATTACATACATTAAAAAAGAAATTATTTTGAGTTTTAACACGAATTCAATTATATATAAGTTTAGCAATAATAAAATACGTAAAATAAGAGTCAAATAAGTGATATTAATCTTTGTAATAGATTTCTTTTAATTTTTTTTATATTATGTCTGTATTATATTTCCAACATTTTTATTTATAATATAATATTTTTTTATTTTCGCCCTATCATTAAAAATCTTGCATCCGCAACTGCCTGAGAAAAGATAGGAATCGGAATAATACCATGAATATATGGGGTGGAATTGCATCAATATATTACAACATGAGTGGTGAATGAACTGAAAGGTTAATTGAAGGAGAGTCGAAGCATTAATTTTAATTAATGCAGGCTTGTTAAAGCCTCTTTTAATGCATCTGGTCGTGCATTTCTTGAGATGTTCCCCACATGATGTGTTGATTAATGGTTTACGCTTCCGTGCACGTCTTCAAAGTTTGTTGTTTTGCAGCAATTTCCACGATAAAGATGAAAACCTTTACCCCGATGACATGCTCTCTAATTAGATAAACCCCTAGTCATCGAATCACTTTTCCTCTCTTCGTTTAGAAAAGTTGGGTATGTGCTCTTGGTAGCTATTGAAGTCATGGGTTCGTAGGGCCGGCGATAAAAACATTATCACTCCAAGTTACAAAGAGATTAGTCTCATCTTACCGAATGGGATAGTGTTCACTCAAAAAAAATTATAGTAATAATAAAGGTGCACGATTTGCTTTAATTATAGTAATAATAAAAGTAGTAGAAAGTTGCATTTTAACGTCATCATCTCTTTTTGTAATAATTTTAAAATTATTAATTTTTTCTCTTATATGTGTGCTCCATTTTCTACTACATTTTAATTATAGTAATAATAAAGGTGATTGGCAACTTCAGATGACTCTGCTACACAAATAATATGCAATTTGGAAATAGGTGGAAGATTTGAAACGAAACTTTGTCACAATCTCAACCAACGTGTTAAAGTTGGAGTCAGTCTATTCTTATAAATAAAGCGTAAATTCAATTCAAGATTTTAGAGTGGATGATATTATATCAATGATTTTATATCTCATAACACATCTCTCATGTAATAAAGAGTTATTTGAATTTAAAGTGTGTATGTTACACATGCGATAATAGTACTTAAGCTCTAATATAATGTAAATTAATCGCCAATTTAACATAAAGTCTTAAAATGTTGGATCATGTTATATTAATCATTTATATATGTCTAACACTTTTTATTGGTGGAAATTGTGAAAAGTATCCCACAAGATACCAATTCTTGCAGAGAGGCACATTAGCCACTCGTGCTCTATTATTATACAAATTATGAAGGGAATAGTGTGTATCATTTTTTTATTTTTTTTTATTTTGGTATAAAGTGTGTATCATATTAAAGGGTGTAAAATTATGTCATTTTAAGAGAAAAAAGAGATAGATAAAATAGGAGAGAGAATTGACAAAAAAATAAAGATGTAGGTCTCACCTCTCTATAAAAGTGAAAGAATATAAGTTGTGTCATTTAAAAAGATAAACATTTTTTCCAATTAGGAAATAAACAACAAAGTGTCAGCTACAATAAAAAGATACAAAAAAATAAAGAAGATAAAAAAGTAAATTGGATATACATATCCGTATTGCTTATACTATGTAAAAGCCAGAAGGTAAAATTATTGTAATCATAGAATCTTAAGTGGGGGTACGGCTTTGAATACTTTTTGACCCTTATGCTTAGGTGATGCGTTTTATATTGACTATGTCAAATGGTATTCGTATTAGGTTTTTTATTTTATTTTTTATTTTTTTGGATAACGGTATTAGGTATTTTATATAAGTAAGATTAATTTACATTTCAATTAATAAAAAATTTCTTTAATCTTTGAACTTTTTCATTTTAGTTTGGTTTTATATTTTTTTGAATTGTTTTGGTGCCATAACTTGTGAATCATTAAGTAAAATTGTCATAATTGACAATTCCATTAAATCAAATAAAGAATCTAAGCTTAAACAGTGGTAGTGTGGCCGTTAATGAACCAAATTGAAAAGAAAAAGAAAGTTTGTCAAAAAAAAAATGAGGGACCAAAGTGTTTTTTTTACCTAAATAACATTATGTTGTTATTAGATAATCATAAATATTTGACATACAATGCAACAAGCGTGAATCACAAGGTATCTACCATATGCAACCAAATCCAAGTAATTAATTTAAATATATACCTTTTACCAAAAAAAAAAAAAAAAATTTAAATATATACTTAAGCGATGTCTGGTGCAAGGTTTTATTCTCAACTAGAATATATTTCTCCAAGTATAGAATTGTAGCGACCAAGATAGCGACGGGGTTAATCCAATTTTTCTTTTTTCTTAAAAAATAAAATTTTGAGGAGTCGACTAAAACAGTTGATAATTCAATAAATAATATTAAAATTATGGGTTTTATAATTCTTATGTTGAATGAGAATTAAAATCTCATGTTATAGAGATAAAAAACATGTGGAACCCATGTGTAAGAAAAAATCACATGTAGGATCCATGTCAGTACGAAGATCGAAGGGTGTGTAGGAAAAATTGAATTCTCATGTTAAATGAGAATTATAAAATCCTAAAATTATTATGCCAAAATCAATTGGATTTAGGAAGCGGTTAAGCATAGGGGGTGGTGGAAGTTTAACCTCGTAGCAACCTATATATCTGTCTTTGAACATTTATACTGAGGGTGTGTTTGATACAGATCTCATTTGGTTTGATGGGAAAGTGTGGGTGGGTATTAAAAATATCACATTTGGTACAAGTTTGTGAAAAAAAAAAAAAATCTAAGAGATTAGGAAGCCAAGAAAATGAGTTTTGTGTTGTTTTTTTTTTTGTGAAAGTCACTGTTCCAAAATACCACTTAAGATATGATATTTTGGAATAACTGAAAAAGTGAAAAAATGGGCGCCAAGTTATGTTACAAAATACCCTTGCTATATCTCTGTTTAGTTTATAGCATACTTTCATCACTGCTTAATCTATTTCTGTGAAACTTTTATAAAAGTATATTTTGTCCAAGACATTGTCGCATCCTCTTAATTTAGTAATATTTTCACTGTCAGTGGAATTTTTTTTTATTTAAGAAAATTGTATTTTGTTATTGTTCCGGGTTCGTACACCCGGGTATCTTTAGCTGAGGATAATCGCTAACGGAACCCGGATGTACCTTTGCCCGGAGAAGCAGTTGAGATATCCACATAGTAAAGCCAAAGGTGGGTCCTACCACGAATCCATGATAACAAAGATAATAACCCACGAATAGAATAACTACCTAAGACAGGGCT
Organism: Gastrolobium villosum; assembly: GCA_032173675.1. Lineage (NCBI taxonomy): Eukaryota > Viridiplantae > Streptophyta > Magnoliopsida > Fabales > Fabaceae > Gastrolobium > Gastrolobium villosum. The sequence continues at coordinate 25,420 of JAVKPL010010160.1, read as the reverse complement.
ATAAATATCAAGGATATATGCCTAATCAAGGGAATGAAAATCATACCATAACCATACTGATGTTCATCTAGAACAGTTATATTGAAAATTGTCAGACATGCTAGTGAATCTCAAAAAGTTGACCAAGATCTTTAATTATTTTTTTGTTTTTGATCATAAATGACTAATTATGAACTTTTACTCAACTAAATATTTTTAAAATAAAAAAATCACTTATCATCAATTCTTGAGTACTTATACATATATTATGATCCTAAATTTAAAAGAATATAAATATTTTTTTTTTTACAAAATTAAAATAGTTTTTTTTTTTTAAATTGAAAAAAGTATAACTTCATAAATTACGAGGAAGATATAATTCATACATGTATTTATTGTGCTTTTAGAGGTGGGATTGGTAAGCAGCAGTGAGAGCGAATTGAATTGAGGTTTTGTACAAAATATACTTTTAAAGGATAATTTTTCATTTTAGATTCAGGGTTATTTTCGTCTTTTAAATTCATTTTTCCATCAATATTTTACCTTCAACTAAACATAGACTTAGAAAATTTAACCCAATTTTTTCTGTAATATTTCGGCCTATCAAACAACTTTTTATTAACTTTCCTAACAAACTCACTTTCCCACCATATTCCTAATAATTATATTTTCCTGATAAAATTTTTTTTCCCCTACCAAACGGCCCTTAAGTTAATTTAACTGTGCAAATTAAATAACCTTAAACATATTTAATTTATGGGTTTATCATCTATCATTTAACATGACCACAAAAAATTTCCTACACTCACAACATTTTGTGAGGCCCGCAACAAAAAAAAATTCTGGCACGTAAAATGAATCTCTATAACATAACACAATCACTTTTCCTACAACATAACTCTTATAAAACCCTTAATTTATCTCACAAAAACAATCAACATATAAAAATGTAACAATTGAAAAAAAAAATAGCTTTAGTGCTTGCATTCCAACATATCTGAATGAGAGAATCAAAGCCAACTATTTTTTTTTAAAAAAAAGTGTGGATTGAATCATTTTAATTAATAAAAAAGAGAAGAAAATTCTCATATTTTTTATTTTTATAGATTTTATTTTTAAATTATTTTAAATAAAATAAAACACATAATAAAAAAATTAATTTATCAATTTTTTAACTAAAATAATAAATAATGATAAAAAACAAATACATAATAGTAAATAATACCCAAAAAATAAAATAAAAATTACATTAAAGGTGACAAAACTTGATATATAAAACTACACTAATTATTTTCACCAAAAAAAAAAACTACACTAATTATTAAGCCAAAATGTTTTTACTTTTCTCCTTATAAGTTATAATTCAAATACGTACCTAGCATTGCATGTTTTTTTTTTTTTTTTTAATAATTTGTCTTTGTCTCTTATATTAGAGTTCTTTATTTCCTTTGATTTAGAGTACTATACATAAAAGAAAATTAAAGTACTTGGAAGTTAGAAACATTTTCCTATCGACAATGGGAGCTGATTTGACAAATATGCCAGCAATCTTACAAATTATTTTCCCTAATCGGGTTTTTTTTTTTTAAATAATGATGAAAATTAAAGAAGGAAGGGGGATGCTTGGCAAAATAGACAGGAGGAGGTATTTGAATTTTATCCTTAAAATGATATATTTATTATTAAAAAAATAAAGAGGTAATTGATACAATATTTTACTTTGTAAAAAAAAGTATATAATTTTTTAATGAAATATAATGGAATTTGGAAGGAAAAAAAACCCATAAAAAAACAAGTGATAAAAGAGAAAACTAATAAGTGATAATAGGACAAACCACATTATGGGTACTGGGACTTTATTTTAAGGATTTTATGTTTATTATGTTGTAGGAATAATGATTGTATAATGTTATAGAGATTTATTTTGCGTGCCATATTTTTTTATTTTCTTTCTTATTTTAAAATGTGTGAGCCCTACAAAATGTTGTGTATGTAGGAAAGTTTATTATGTTATGTTAAAGGAGGAAATGAAAACCTTTATTTTAATATTCTTTAACATTGAAAATATTGCCACCTGTACTACATAAATAAGAATTATTCTTTAAGTAGAGCTGTAGAGGGCCCCTTTCTTTGTCTCATATCTCATGCAATGTTTTAATCATTTTTAATAACAAAAATTTGAATATATATTCAAAAGTTTCAGAATATTATATATTATATCATATCAGCTTTAAGCTTCTCTTTTTTTTTTTTTGGAAAACGCTTTAAGCTTCGCTTTAATCATCACCAAATGGAATACAGAAATAGTGAGAATATATCCACGTTTTTTATGAATATATATTATTCGTCCTTCCAAGTTTTTTTCTTCAATTCAACATTTTTTTTCCTAAATTAGAGCATCACATTCAAGTATGTGTCAATTTATATAAAGTAAGTTAATAATTTTTTTTATATAAACTACGGACATTTTATATTTATTTAAAATTAGGGAAATGTGAGGTTGATTAACCAAAGTGTCATTATTTTAAAATAAATTGATAAATAATGTGAAATAATTAAATTGATAAATAACTTACAAAGGAATATGAATTGATAATTTGTATTTAAAATAAGATAGCTTTCACCCATCAGCTGACAGGTGACTAATATAATTTCTGAAACAAAAACACAGCTAATCCGTAATTCGAAATTCAAAAAAAGTTTGCTAAAGATGCACCTTCAATGATAATGATTCCATGCTGCAACAATGCCTTTTATGGGAAATACGACATCAATTTCAGCCACTACTTCTATGGATGAATGGGTAACTGACACCTATAAAGATCTTCGGGAACTCGAAAATATTTTTAAGTAAACCTATATGAGCAGAGATATTCTTACAATCAAAATTTTCCACTACTAATTTATTATCTATCTAATTATTATTGGATCAACATTTTTTCTCTCTTGAAAAAATCTTTAACATTATCTCTCTTTGATCCAATGATGATTAGATTTGTAGTAAGTTAATAGTTGAGAATTTTAATAATAAGAATATCCTTCCTTATTTTTGACATGGCATTACCTAGTCATATTATACCTAAAATAAACACTAGGAACTCTACTTTCCTCCACTTTTTTGAAAGAAAAAAAAAAACTAAGGGAAAAATTATTCTTATGTTATATGTGATAATTTTCTCTCCTACACATCCTTCGATAACTGTGCCATCATTTTCTTTTCTTTTTATTTTTCAGGTGGTGGAGCCCATAAATTTATTTCTATGACATGAGATAAGTTATCTCCTTTAATTTAATAAAACCCCAAAACTAATATATTATCATAGTACCTATATCCAATCAATAGAAGTATAGCACATTAGTCAACATATTTTATGAGGAAGGAAAAAAAAAATTTAATATTATACTTAAGTATTTTAAAAAATATATAATTTATAATTTTATTTTAAATGAAAATTATATCCAATATCAGTGTGATAGTAGTAACAAAGATGTTCCACTATTTTCTGAGACACACCCTGCACACAAAAACAAGAAGGATATCCTGCAATGAAAGGGTGAAGTTAGGAATATGAAAATATAGTTTTAATTAGGAGCTCTTCTACTAATAAAAATTGTTGGCTGATTCTCCTAACTATGCAAACGAATTTTTTTCGTCTATACATATAAACATATTTTTTTAAGAAATAATTATTAAAAATGTAGAGTTAATACCAATTATTATTAGTTGAGGTAGTAAGGAGTTTGAATCTTAGAAAGAAAAAAGGTAATTGATGAACGGGTAGGGAAAAAATATTACTATACAAAAAGTAATTAATAATATTATTAAATACATAAAGTGAAAGTGTTAATGAATTATTGAATGAAAATAATAACATATAAAAAAATTCTTTTTAATTTAGCATTTTATTTATCTTTATTTCAGAATTTTATTAAAAAAATATTTCGTGAACAAGTTATTTAGAAAAATAGTTCATCATAAGTTTTTTAATATTAAACACAAGTAAATCTTTTTTTCTTTTTTTTTTTTTACAAATTACACTAAGTATGACCGGTCATATACTCTTGATTGAAGTATGACCAGTCATACTTAGTGTAGTTTGTAAATATAACCTTCCCCTATACATGGGAATGATCCATTTACAAACTTTTTTACATATTATATTAAGTATGACCGGTCATACTCAGTGTAGTTTGTAAGAGTTTGCAAACAAGTAATGTGAGCCATTGGATACAAGTGGATCAATGGTCAAGATTGAGCGTAAGACTTCTAACTCTTACACTGGTTTAAGAATATTCTGCTATATATATATATATATATATATATATATATATATATATATATATATATATATATATGGGTCAGGATTATTTTACACCAGTGTTACACTCTAATCTTGTCCACTGATCGCACTTATATCTAAGGGCTCATTTTTTTAGTAATGTGAGCCATTATATACAAGTGGATCAATGATCTAGATTGAGTATAAGACTTCTAACTCTTACACTGATGTAAGAATATCCCGCCCCTATATATTTATATATATATATATATATATATATATATATATATATATATATATATATATATATATATATATGGATAAAATATACTTACCATCGTAAAAGTTTAACACCCTTACAACAACTTAATTAATCATCGTTAATTTCCGTCAATCTAACAGTTATAATTTATTGGGAATTAATAATTAATTAATAAGAACAATCCAATAATTTTTAATAAATTATAATCATTAGATTGATGAAAATCAACATGATTACGTTGGTTATAATGTTGGTAAACTGGTGTCGTGATAAATATATCCTTCTTCACACACACATATACATATACACACATACATATATATATATATATATATATATATATATATATATGATTTATACAAATTTAAGATGTGGAAAAATACATTAATTTTACATAATCCAAAATAAATTTTCACTTCTATGTTGCTATTATTGTCGGCAAAAAGGGGTCGACCCTAATTTCTGAACCTCCTCGCCTACCAAATGGGACAGGACGAGCTGAGTTTTATAACCATTCTCAAAAGTGTGATGAAACAGATTGACTCGTTTCTTGGTGGGTTGATAGCGGGTTGAATGGGTTAGTGTAAAACATGTTTGGGTTGATGAGTCAACCCACACCTCTCGTCAAACGGGAAGAGACGGACATAATTTTTCAGTTCACTCTAAAGAATAGAATAGAGCGGGCTAACTTATTTTTCGATAGATTAATCACGGGCGGACCCGCTCACTTTATCACTTTGCTATACAAGCATTTATTCTTTTTTACTTGAATCCGAATCATAAATAGATATAAAGCAAAAACAAAATATGATCCAGCCACATCTTTTTTAATAAAAAATGTTATTACTACATTTATGTCTTTATAATTTATTTTAGATATATTTTTGTACGAGAAAATTGGAGATAGAGAAACTCACATGTTCTTTCCCCACTTCTTAATTATTCCATAAAAAATTATTAATAAAAGGCAAAATGTAATTCCCATGCAACACAAAAATAATTATATACTACGAATAGTATATAATTATAAATTTTTAAAAAATAAAATAATTATATATTACAAATAATACATAATTATAAGAGGAAGGTTATAGTTATAATCTTTTTTTTACAACCTCTTATAACCATATCTTATCACTATTGATTTTCCTCAATAACGGTTATCATTTATTGTGAATTAATAATTAATTAATGAGTTTAATTTGCTAAAATGATAATCGTTGATTGACGGAAATCACAATGATAAAGTATAGTGGTAAGAGGTTGTAAAAAAAATGTTGTAAGTGTAACTTTCCCCTAATTATAATATTAATTTTTTTCATATCTTTTATAATTATATATTATCCATGATATATAATTATTATTATTTTCTGAAATTCCTGAAACACAAGAAAAAAAGAACCCTTATTAAAAGGAGGTAAAGTTGTGTCATTTTAAGAGAGAGAAAGAAATAGATAAAAGAAGTGAGAGTTGACAAAAAAATTAAAAGTGTGGGTCCCACCTATTTGTGAGAGTGAAAGAATATAAGTCGTGTCATTTAAAAGGATAAACGTGTGGGTCTCACCTATTTGTGAGAGTGAAAGAATATAGATAAACATTTTTCCCTTCTTTTACTTTTAAAGTACCCATCCACAAACACAGTTTAGCGGTAGGTAGTTGTTCCCTCTTCCTGATACTATATATTGTTATCTTTGGATCACTCCTTCGTGTGCTTCTCGTGCCTTCCCTCACTTTATAAAGTCACCTTAACTCTTCCCTCATGTGACACTCTCTTCTTCACACACACACACACACACAAGTTAACCATCGATCTTTTCCTCAATTCACAAAACCTCAAAATCTCTGAGATGATACCCCCTCAGCAACAAACCACTATTACACCACACACTCCGGACATCACAAATCGGCCGGAGAACACCTCCGTCCACGCCGAACCACCAGCAAGATTTTCAATTCCTCACCAAATTCTGCGTCCTGTTACTCTCAAAGTACTCATCAATTTTTCAACAAACACGCATGCATATATAATACATACATGTTAATTAATAAACAACACACTTTCATTATCTTTTTTTTATTGCATTCTAACGTTGTACTATTTTTGAGTGCTAGTTTGAGGATGTTTCATATAGCATAACCCTCGGAAGGAAGAAGAATGTTTGTGTGACTTCATCACAAGAGGCGAAGCAAACTCGTAAAGTGCTGAACGGCGTGACGGGGATAGTGGGGCCAGGGGAGGTTATGGCAATGCTGGGTCCATCAGGGAGTGGAAAGACCACCCTGCTCACCGCCCTCGCTGGCCGTCTCGCCGGAAAAGTCACCGGAACCATCACTTACAATGGCCACCCTTTCTCAAGCTTCATTCGGCGCAACACAGGGTTCGTGTCCCAAGATGACGTGTTATACCCTCACCTCACCGTTCTTGAGACACTTACCTTCGCTGCTTTGCTCAGACTTCCCAAGAGCCTCACTAGGGAAGAGAAAATGGAGAAAGCTGAGAATGTCATCGTTGAACTAGGGCTGTCAAGGTGCCGGAACAGCCCCGTTGGCGGCGGAACCGCCGCTTTCCGGGGTATTTCCGGCGGGGAGCGGAAGCGGGTCAGTATCGGGCAGGAGATGCTTGTGAACCCGAGTTTGTTGTTGCTCGATGAACCGACATCCGGCCTTGACTCCACGACGGCGCAACGCATCGTCGCGGTGCTCCGGAGCCTAGCCCGCGGTGGCCGGACGGTGGTGACCACCATTCATCAGCCTTCTAGCCGGTTGTATAGGATGTTTGATAAGGTGGTGGTGTTGTCTGACGGGTACCCGATTTACAGCGGGCAAGCGGATCGGGTCATGAATTATCTTGAGTCCATGGGCTTTGTACCCGCTTTCAGTTTCATGAACCCGGCTGATTTTCTTCTTGACCTTGCTAACGGTAAGTCATTCGATCAATTTTTTTTTTCTTTAAAATATTATCCATCCGATCATTCATTACTCAATCAAGAGATAAATATTTTATCTACTATTTTTTTTATCTATCTTTACCTAACACTCTCCAATACCGTTAGATCAGAATCTCAAGAAGAGAGAGAAAGACAAATCTGAGTTAAGATTATGGAATAATAGACAAAAAAAAATAGATATAATAATATATCCCTTCAATTAATCTCATTCGTATAGATACTAAATTTGAATTTAAGTTGATCACATGCTTAGTGGTTGATTTGACCAAATTTAGGTGCAAAATATCAAAAGGGAAATTTTTTGTAGTACTACATGCATTTAAATTGTATCATGAACTTATGGTCTTAGGTAACATCCGAATTTATGTAGTTGAAAAAAAAATGTAAATACAATTAAGTGATTTAATGTGTTGGGACTTAAGTAGTATGTAAGATTTAATATTCTAGGAAGATTAAAAATTTATCTTTCAAATGAGTTGTGGTTTTGACTGTGAGAAAGGAAAGTCCAGGATTCTGTGCATCCTAACTTCTTAGTAACACAATTGGCCCATTAGTTAACTGACACCATGCATGATGTTCAAAAGAGTGTTTTACACTTGGTCCATATTAGGTAAGAGTTCGTTTTCAAAATTAAATAATACGGGTGCAAAAGGATTGGGGTTTCTTACCCCATGAACCTTGTTTTCAAGGTGGCAAGTGCTAATGGGTCATTAGAAGCAGTGAATTGATAAGACGGCACCAAAATCTCTGTTGGATCGGTTTCACAACATGTGACTTGTGAGTTTCTTTTTGTGTAGACTGTTGGGAATGCTACCGGGGATCTCAATCCCTTTGCAAATGATTTATTCATCAATGGGACAAATGACAAATCATAAAGTGGACCGACACCACATCTCAACCCAAAACCTTAAGGTTGTAGGTTTATGGGTCTTTTACACGTTATCACTTGGTCTATCTCTAGACCAAATGACAAACCACGAAGTGGACCGACACCACATCTCAACCTAAAACCTTAAGGTTGTAGGTTTATGGGTCTTTTGCACGTTATCACTTGGTCTATCTCTAGACCAAATGACAAACCACGAAGTGGACCGACACCACATCTCAACCCAAAACCTTAAGGCTGTAAGTTTATGGGTCTTTTACGCTTATATGGTCATCACTTTTCTTTAACTATTGGAGTCACACTAACCTTCTGCGGAGATCTCTAAATCCCGGCCCAGCCAAACCTTTGCCTCTGATACCAGAGTTGGGAATGGTACGGGGATCCCAAACCCTTTGAAAAAGATTTATTCACCAATGGGCCAAATGACAAACCACAAAATGGGCCGACACCACATCTCAACCCAAAACCTTAAAGCTGTAGGTTTATGGGTCTTTTGCACTTATATGGTTATCACTTGGTCTATGTCTACATAATGTGGTACTTCTTTACGACTCATACTTGAATATTTTGATCAACACGCGAGAAACTTTATGTAATAAAAATGGTCCAACTCCCATGACCACATAAAGTTTATGCTCAAAGATAGGTATATATTTGGAATCAGTTAGTGCTTATTGCTTCCAATTTATCTAGAACTTTAAACACCCACGTTTTGATTAGATGGGCTCGTTATTTATTTATTTTTTTCAATTTTAGAAGTAAAGCTTCTTTGGCAGAATAGTTTCCTTCTTTAATAATTTGGCATTCATTATTGGTCCTTATGCACTGCGTGTAATTAGTTGTGTTATGACAATTTAAAAGTAAATTTAATTCCAACATTAAATTTCGATTAACCATTAAGCCCAATTTCTGGAATTAAACTAGATATTTGAATCCTATAAATTATGATGGTGGAAGCATCTTCAAGCAGGGATATGATTATGTTTGGATTTCTATTATATTTTGGCCGTAAACAGAGAAAAAAATGGTAGACATGGATTGAATTTTTGTAGAGACATGCAGATGAACCTTCTAATTCTTTAGATTCTATGGGTTTGCAGGCATAGTTGCTGATGTCAAACAGGATGATCAGATAGATCACCATGAGGATCAAGCTTCAATCAAGCAGTCCCTAGTTTCATCCTACAAGAAGAACTTATACCCTCTTCTCAAGGAAGAGATTCAGCAGAATAATAGCAACCCAGCATTTTTTACTACAGGAACACCCAGAAGTAAGTGAAATTTTGTGTTATCTCGATGTTGCTTTTCCTTTATAGCAGTAAGTGTTGGAAATAATCATGTGAGAGTGAGTAGAGATGAAGTAAGTTCCATATAGACTAGACATAGACCAAGTGATGACTATGACCAAGTGATGACCATATAAGTGCAAAAGACCCATAAACCTATAGCCATAAGGTTTTGGGTTGAGATGTGGTGTCAGACTCACTTGGTGTACTTAGAGTAGCTTAGCTCATTGGTGGTGGCCTGCCACGGGCTTCCCCTGAACCCGCCTGACACTAAGAACAGAGCTATAGAATAGTACCGTGGCTAAATGATAATTATGCATTTTTGGTAGGTACTGAGAACCAATGGGCCACAAGCTGGTGCGAACAATTCAAGGTTCTGCTTAAGAGGGGCTTAAAGGAGAGGAGGCATGAATCTTTTTCTGGCTTAAGGATTTTCCAAGTCTTGTCTGTCTCAATTCTCTCAGGACTTCTATGGTGGCATTCTGATTCCTCACATATACAAGATCAGGTATTGTGAACCTACGTTTTTCTTTTCTTTCTTTCTGTTTTTGTGAAAATTCATAGATAAATGGATATTAGTTGGACAATGGATCAAAATCATCAATTAGTGGCCAATTTTCTTGGGTTGCATTCTCAATTACAATTTAATTAGGATTAAACACACAATAAGGAAGAAGTTACTTTCCCTTGTAGTAATGTAGTACTCATGACAATGTTATATTTGTATTACAGGTAGGCCTGCTTTTCTTCTTCTCCATCTTCTGGGGATTCTTCCCTCTCTTCAATGCCATCTTTGCATTTCCATTGGACAGGCCAATGCTGATGAAAGAACGATCATCAGGCATGTACCATCTCTCCTCCTACTACATTGCCAGGATGGTTGGGGACTTACCAATGGAGCTTGTTCTTCCTACCATCTTTGTAACCATCACCTACTGGATGAGTGGTCTCAAGCCTTCACTGGTTACATTTGTGTTAACCCTCTTGATCATGCTTTTTAATGTGCTAGTCTCTCAAGGAATAGGCCTAGCACTTGGTGCAATTCTAATGGATGTTAAACAGGCCACAACTCTAGCTTCAGTAACAATGCTGGTGTTTCTTTTAGCTGGTGGTTACTATATTCAGCAAATGCCATCTTTTATAGCTTGGTTGAAGTACATTTCTTTTAGTCACTATAGCTATGAGCTTCTGGTAGGAGTTCAGTACTCGGTAAATGAGGTCTATGAGTGTGGACCAAGGTTATATTGTAGGATAAGAGATTTTCCTGCCATTAAGTGTCTCGGGCTTGATAATATGTGGGGAGATGTGGCTGTATTGACTGTAATGTTGATTGGATACAGAATTGTGGCTTATCTAGCTTTGAGGATGGGGCTGCATCATTGACTAGAGACTTCATAGTAGATCATGGACCATAATATTAATTTACACATTTGGTTGTTTGGATCACCACCTCAGTTGAAGTGGCAATTCTATTTAAGCTATCAGGAGCATACCTTAAATCCTTGTAATTAAATGATATGAAATGAAGCAATTGAAATTTGTAGAGCTATAATCCATATTTTTCATGCAACATTTCCAGTAATTTCAAATGCAACATATTTTAAAAAATAAAGTGCAATTGGAAGCTGATAAAACTAGCAGAAGCAAAATATCTCTGAGTTGTATTTTTAATGTGCTCTCTAATTGAAACTCTGAATTCCAAATGTTCGTTCAAACAGAAAATAAGTGAATCAGAAATCGGGAAAAAAACGGACATAGAAAAGCTATTAGTAATGACTTTATAGAAGCTGCATCTTCTGTCTTGTTTATCTATCAGGCCAGCACTAACAATCTTCCCCCTGCATGCCCCCAAAAGAAATGCTAAAGTTGTTCATCCTATGCAACCTCCTTTACCTTTTGTAGTTTACAGAACTGCACTTGAATGGATTTATTAATGATTCTTTTGAAAAATATAAAATTGAAATATCAGTCTAATTAGCTGAAAACTCTTGAAAATCTTCTCCTGTTCTATTGAATTCAATTTGAAGCAGCCTTTGATCATCATTCTGCGGAAATGATTCCATGAAAGCAATTTGTTATGCACATCGAACTAAAGAAAGGATGGTTATATATTTTCCATTTTTCAATGAAAAAAAATGTTTTATGCCTCTGACCTTGCTTCATCAAGGAACCATTCATCCTAGAAGTTTGAATCTGTTAGGAATATATATATATATATATATATATATATGGGATAAGATCAACTTACACCGCTGTAATAATAATAAATCTTATACCAAATCTTACCCGTTGATTTCCGTGCATACAATGGTTGAGATTTATTGAGAATTTAAAATTAATTAATGAGTGAGACTTAATAAATCTTAACAGTTAAATGCAGAAAATTAAGGGTTAAGATTTGGTGTAAGACTTATTATTCTTACACCGGTGTAAGATGATATGCCTATATATATATATATATATATATATATATATATATATATATATATATCCTTTAAATTCTAAACTTGTAATCATTTAACAACCTCCAGACATACCGAGTCACAGGTCATCTAGTCATCCTTTTTGTAGATGAAGAGTCATCTAATCTTCCAAAATGGATACAGACAGATCAACCTTATATTTATTTAAGGCTTAATGATTTCTCACAAAACACAAAAATATGTACATAAGTTCGTACTTCTTGTAAAATTTATCTGGTATTGATCCGAGGGTTGCCTGTCAGAAATCAGAACTCCACCTATAGACAAGAAAAGTACATGTATACCAAACTATGCAATATAGTTAAAGGGAAAAGTGTTTATCCTTTCAAATGACACAATTTATATTCTTTCACTCTCACAAAGAGGTGGGACCCACACTTTTATTATTTTTTTTGTCAATTCTCTTTCCTCCTTTATCTATCTCTTTCTCTATTAGAATGACACAACTTTATGTTCTTTAAAATGATACACACTTTACCCATAATTAAATTATTGAGAAAAATTAAGGTTCTTTGGGAGCAAGGAGAATTTTCATGCTCTGTACCATTACATACTCTTCACAACTAACACGCGTTATCATTGTCTCCCATCATTTAAGAATCTCTCTAATTAATTTATTTGTATGCGTGAATTTTCATGGTTTTATATATTTCAATACGCCCCCTCATAACGAGAGTGCATTGGGCTTGAAGGTGGACAATGCAAAGGTCCACAACCTACCTGTGCGAAGAAAGAAATTCCATTAAAAAGAAAGTGGGAGCGGTGAGGATCGAACCCATTAAGGCTTTGATATCATATTGTTAGGTCCGAGGTAGACCGTATTGCTATACCGGATGGTATGCGCTCAGAGATGATGTATATGCCCAACTTACTAGGCTATATGCCGAAGTCCCAATCACTGCGCACCGGCAATAGGCTTTATAACCAGGGGGTGTTGTGTGTGCACAATGAGTGGAATAAGCTAGGCGATTCAGAGGTGTGTACCTGAGATGTTTAGGTGCTTATTTATAGAGGTACCTGGCTCGGCTGCTGAGCTCCGTCGTTGAGATTTCGTCCGACTTGGTCGGCCTCAACGGGCGAATTTGGGTCAGTTGGGATTTTGCCATATCCCCCATCCGAGATATTCTCGGAAGGCGGTTGGCTGAGCTTCGTCCATAACAGTTGCCCCCCAGCTCGGTATTCCGAAAGTCGGAATGCCGAGATTCTCTGGTTTAATTAGCCGTCCTTCATCTTGCCACTTATTCCACGTGCAAACTATGTCGGAGGTCGTGACTCTTCGAATCTTGTTATATTTTTCGATCAGGTTTGTGAGGTCAGTGGATTTTGAATGTCGGAACCCTTGACATGACCTTTCAGCTTTCTGACCTTTCGTTTTCTTACCACTTTCTGTCCTTTCGTCTTACTCCTGCAGTGACGGTTATAACTGGACACGTGTACTCCCTTTACTGGCAGTTCCGCGCATTGGGCAGGAAAGCTACTCTGAGCCTAGAGTAGGCCATGATTGTGATCATTAACTGCAGGTAGGCAACGCAGGTGGTGCAGGGCGGCGAAAATCCTCTTTTGCCCCTGATGCCTGAGACGTTTGGGAGACCACCCTTTGGCCTTCCACCCCCTTTCAGCCCTATAAATTCGCATGTTCATTACCACCTCCCCTTTCCTGCTCTTACGCGTCTCCTAGGGTTGGGTTTTCTGCATATTCTTCATTTGTCCCAGTGTTCTTCGTTCACATTCCTTCTACCCAGTTTTTTGTACCAGGTAATTTTCTCTCTCTTTTGTAGATTTCTGTTTTTCTTGTTCGTTTTCTGGTTGAGTAAGGAGTGTTTCTTGTCTTATCCACCCTTTGAGTGGGTAATGGACACTCCTAGTAGTTCTAGTGGCCAAAATGATAGTAGAGAGGTATCTGAGGAGATGATAGGTAGGTTGCCACGATCCGTTCAGTACTGGTTTTATGGTAGGGAGTATACTGAAGAGGAGAGGCTTGAGCAGCTTCTCCGAAGTCACCGAGGAGGTCGTCAGACCTCCAGAGGTGCTCGTGGTAGGAGAGGTAGAGGTCGGAGGGGACGCAGGGGTGAACACCCCCAACCCTCTTTTACTAGAGGTGCGTCCTCCTCGATTCCTCAGGCTTCAACTTCTGGACCGAGTTTCTTTTCCGAGCCAGTTCCCTTGTCTTATATTCTTCCTCCTCCACCGTTTAGGCAAGGTTCGGGGTCTGTTTTAGATCGGATCCCACCTTTCCCATTAAGTAGTAGTTGTTCCAGCATTTCTTCATCCGAGCTAGGTTTTCCCAAATCGGAAATCCCTTCCGCTTTTGATGACTCGGCATCCAGTTAGGTGCCCTTCGTCGATCTCCTTAGTAGTTCTGACGACTCTGTCCCTTTTTCTTGGAGTCCAGGCCCGTTACCATCTGATTTAGATGATTCTGGGTCAAGTCAGGTTGATTATATTTCTGACCCGACTCCTTCGTGTTCCAGGGACCTGACAATGGACAATTCTGATGTCAATGAATGGGTTCTTCTAGAAATCCTTCATATGCGGTCAGTAATGACTCCAGCCGACGTCTCCCAGCTTCCTCTTGGGAATCCTGAGGGGGTCGACCTTCTTCCACCGGGTGATTTTCCGATATGCGCAGGCCCCATATCAGATGAGCCCTGCTTCTTCTTTTTCTACCTGGATCTGGTCACAAAGGTCGGAATTCGGCTTCCGTACACAGACTTCCAAATGGCCGTGCTGCGTCGGATTCGAGTAGCGCCTTCCCAACTTCACCCAAATTCGTGGGCTTTTATCCGAGGTTTTGAGCAATTGTGCTCTTACCTCTTTCTTCCTTGTACAGTCCCCCTTTTTTATTTCTTTTTTGATGTCTATACGGCTCGGAGTGGTGCCGAGTTAAAAGAGAGGAAAGGGTGGGTTACCTACCGAGGTACCCCTGGTAGGGGACTTTTCATCCCTTACTCTCAATCCTTTAAAGGCTTTAAGAATGCCTATTTTAAAGTGGCTTCTCGTCCCGATTCCCTCCCTTGGTTTGGCAAGGAGCTGCTAGATGATGGGAACTTATTATGCCACTTCGAGCTGTATTGGACGCGAAAACACTATCGACGTCGTCCAAAACACTACGCCACTCCTGTGTCCGCGCTTTCCAGAGCTGAGAGATTCGCGGTGCGGATTTTAATCGAGTACACTGACGACTGTGGCGTCATCGACTTAAGTCGGATAGTAAATAAGTTTGGAGATGATGCTATTTATGAGTTTGGTATGTATGTCAAGTTTTTTATTTATTTTTGACAACATTCTCTTTTTGGTGCTTTTTAACACTGCATTTTCTGATTTTCAGTTGGCATGACTTCGGCTGAGTACAAGAAGTATCTACCCAAGCGAGCCGGCAAGGGCAAGTCGCGAGAGGCTGCCCCTCCAGAACCCGAAGCGTCAAAGCGACGGCGGGTAGACATCATTTTGGGGGAGGACCCACCTGCTGACGAGGTGGTTCCTATTGATGTTTCTCCCCCATCACCAAGTCCAGCTGCGATTCCTGCTTCCCAGTGGACCCAGGGGGCCCTCCTCAGTTTGGAGCCAGGGGAGCTATGGAAGTCAGGCGTTTCTGACCGTCTCAGGGCGGCTTTGAAGCCTCCCCCTGGTCTCTTTCTGGATTCCGGCCTGACCTCTTCTGTGAGGGTCATGTTGAAGCGGATGGAGGAGGACGCCTTGAAGACGACCTCATTGATCCAGATATTTCAGGACCTCCTCCAGAATCTGGACCAGGCGAATGCGGCCAAGTCATCCCTCTCTGCTAAGGTCGTGGAGTTAGAGCGATCTAAGTCCGCCCTGGAGGTTAAATTTGGGGATCTGCAGAAGGAGGTGGACACGGCGAAGGAGGACCTGCGCCTTTCCAATTCTAAGGTCGGTGAGCTGAGCGCCGAGAAAGAAGCCCTTACCAAATCTCTAGGGGATAAAGATGTCCAACTTCAGGCGCTTCAAACTCAGCTCGACCAAAAGACTGCCGATTTTGAAGAGGCCAGGAACGTGGTGGTTAACGCGGCTGTCCAAGCTTTTGACAACGCCATTGCTCAGGCCCGATGACGTGGTTCAGCAAGTGTACCGAATCGCGCAAGTAATACAATGATAAGTCAAAGTTCGTATCCACAGAGAGTGTGTCTAAATCAATTAAAACTTTTCCTTTTAAGATTAAATATTTCAAAAGGTGTTTTTGACACGAATGTCAGGATGGTGTGGGAATTTGGTTTATAAAATTAAAAGACTTGTTTTTGGTTCTTTTTGAAAAAGAAATGAAATAAGGATTTAAATATGTAAGAAAAGCGCTGCAGTTAGAGATCACTCACCAATGATCCCCACCTTTTACTATGGATTAAGTTAAATATTAATATATAAATCGTGAAATTAGATAATTATCAGATAAATGTATCAATAGTTAATTCTCAATCCCTTGAGGAATTAACCCTTTAATCTCATATAGAACCCTAATTCCTTGAGGTGCCCTATATGAGATCAAGCATAAAGATCGATAATTGAAACATCTACAATATGAATCATGTCTATGTCTAGATCATGTTCATACCGTCGTTCTATCCCCTTTCCGGATTAAAGACCTCAGATCCCTCTTGTTGGCCTTAATCCTCAGATTTATTATTACTTACTAGATTGATCGGATCTAATAATAACAATAACAATACGATCAGAATAGAACGAAATTCAAAAGATAAATATATTTATAAAAACTCAATCCATTGTATCAGGGGTTCACAAGGGTTCGTGACCCTAACTACAGCAAAGAGGTTCTAGCCAACCATTATCATGGCTAGAATCCAAAATTCAATTGAAAACAAAAACTAAAAGAACTACAGAAAGGTAGAAGAAGAGATCTCTCTCCAGAGCTTCCGCCTCCGAATGACCTCAGTTGTTCAGAATATCAGATGTCTCTTCTAGGGTTGCCTTATGCCCTTTTTATAACCTGAAAATCCTCCTTTTCTCGCAACTGACAGCTGTCTCTCTCAATCCCACGCTTGGAGCGCAGGATCCACGCTCCAAGCGTGGAGCTTCTGCCATTTTTGTTTTCTCCACGCTCCAAGCGTGGAGTTCCACGCTTGAAGCGTGGACTCACTGTTCTGAAGTCTTTTCCCACGCTTCAAGCGTGGGTTCCTACGCTTGGAGCGTGGGGCTTCTGTCTGATTCTTCTTCTTACTCCTTTATTTGTTATTTTCCTCCTGTAAACATGAAGAATTTGAGTGAGAGAGTGTCTGACAATTCTTATTCAATAATTTCACCACATATACACTTTTATACACAGTTTTAGATCTGATTTCCTGCTGTTTTTGATCTATAAAAGTATATATGCTGGGAGCATATCAAACAATTCCCAGATTTAAACATTGCTGTCCTCAGCAATAAACTGATTCAAACTCAGAAATTTGTACAGCAGTGTTTCAACACAATATCAACCAAACACTTGAAGAAATCATTATGTCATGCCTGACTGAATTCCGCAAGAATTCTGATTATGCCATCAATTCTCTGAAAAATCATGAATGTAATCTGAACATCCCTCACCAAGACAAACTATATCACTCTCACTCTTGTGTTTTTAGGGTATCAGACATACATAACCATCACAGCTGCAACACTGCCATAGGCTTGATCATATTCTCAAGATCCTTAAAATTGAAGGATTCAAACACATGCACTTAACTGATCAAAGGACTTTCAATGGTTTTAATTTGGCCTGGCTAAGGTAGGAATTTGTATGGAGAGTGGCTTCAAATGCTATGAGATTGACACTGAGAACAACCCAATTTAGATAAGTTTAACTTATCAATTTTGCTCCACTAACTTGCCCACAGAATTTCGGGAAGTCAATTCCTATGTTTGACCAATTTATTCACAATGCTTCACCCGCATGTGTTTCTTTTTCCCGTTTCTTTCTCTCTTTTTTTTTTTTTTTTTCTTTCTTTCTATTTCCCTTTCCAATTTGCTTAGTGTAGTGGAGCTTACCTTAGATATTTTCTCTCTTTTTGAGAAACATCAGTAGTTCAATCTCACTTAGGGTAAGTTCATCATGGATAGGTTAAGCAACATTTTGGGTAATTACCAATGAATAGGCTCAAACCTCAAAGGGATAACAATGGAAAATTAATTATACAGGTGAGCTTTATGGCCAGAGCTATCAAGAACAAATTGCCTTATCATATCAGTTAATATGCATGCCTTGTAGAGAAACAAACCAAGTTCTAGAGTGTCAGTACAGTGAGGCCTCTCAGAAAAAAAAATTACTGTATAGGCTCAAACCTCAAGGCTATGATTTCAGACTAGATTTCATAGAGATATCAGGCATATCATCAATTCTAGCACATAATTTCAGACAGACGAACAATTCTAATCTCTACTCATGCCAAGTGACATCATGCCAAAACTTTCAAAGCTTAATGTACTTCCTAAGATGAATTCAATCATTTGTTTAAGGAAGCAACATCTAAATCTGAGATTATCAATAGGCATATTCCAAACAACATACAGGCATATTCAAAAAAAATTTGCTGAATTTTTAAAAATTACTTAAACCAGGACAGATATTTAAAACTGAAAATGTAAGTTGGTTCGAATATCTCCCCTGAAATGAAGTGTGGTTCCACAATTGCAGCTAAAGCGCAAGAACAGGTGGGCAAGGTCATCCACCATTCCCAGATTTTAGAAATTGCTGTCCCCAGCAATAACTAAGTTCAATCGATTAAGAACAGCTGCGCAATTAAAGCACACATCATTAACAATATTAAATCAGCAAAACAATGAGAAAGACCTTGAGATGTTCATATCCAAACAGTAAACTTGACCCTAACAAAATCCTATTGGTCATTTAAAACAAAACACGAAAATTAACAATGTCCGAAAAACAATAAAAGTAACAACAGCCAATGATCACTCCTCCATGGTATACTGCTGGAAAGAGCTAGGAGGATCTGCTGGATCTATCCCCATCTTCAGGCACATGGCCTTCATCATAGCATGCATCTCGAGTATGATCGGAGAATCCTCATAGAGTGGCTGGCGAGCAGATGATGATGCTGCTGATGTCTGGGATGCTGGAGGTGCCTGAGGTACTGGCGGATCCTGTGGCTCTGTAGGGGGTATAGGATTGCCCTGGCTATTGAGAAGCCATGCTGCATGTTTTTCGGATTCCTTGTAATAACCCTCCAATGCAATCTTTGTCATAGGCTTTTCAGCCTTTACATCCAATGGCTCATTAGCGGGAATTTCAACCCCAGCTCTAATACACAGATGGGAGATTAAAGAACTGTGAGCCAATAGATTATTTTCCTTGCTCTGGGTAATCATGTGGACAATCCTGTCAGATAAAATAGCAGCAATATTCAGATTTTTGTCCCCCATCAGCACATAATATAGCACAGCCCTCTCGACATTAACATCACTTTTGTTCGTAGAAGGGATAACGGTTGCATTCACAAAAGTGTGCCAGCTGATAGCCTCACCAGTAAGGCTGAGCCTAGTAAATTTTTCGGGTACATTAGTGAGACCCGGCCTAAACTTCCATTCAGAGAATGGACTGGTGATCTTTTCCCGAACTTCATCAGCTATGAGGGGCATTTCTTCCCGATAATACCCTTCTGACGGCTGCATCAAATTGAATAGTCGGGCAAACTCACACTCAGCCGTAGGGTCATATGAAGTTTGTAGTAATTCTTCAATTGTCGCAGCATCAAATGGCACTTCCTTCCCTCTCACCCAACTCCTTCGGGTGGCATTGACCATGTTCTTATCAGCATTGGCTAGAAATTCTCTGAGAATGCGCCCAGAACTGTCTTGTGGAAAAGTGACCAATGTCCTCCAGTGTCTCCTTTGAACTACCGAATAAATGTTATCAAAAAGTAGGAGACTCCCCAAATCGAACCCCCTTTCTTTGATTACATTTTTATTCAGCAGTTTAGTTTCATAAACTTCCTGCTTTTCAGCGGACAAAAATCTTCTCGGATCAAAATTTGTGCGGGGTCTTTTCGCAGCAGATGACCCTTCGGTGCCCTTTTTCATTCTTTTCTCCTGAAACTCAGAAAAGTTCCCAATACATGTGCACAACAAATATTATCAGCAGACAGATTCAGTTCATATCATCATTCAGCTCAATTCCCAGATTTAATTTCAACCATCTACTCAAATAAACAATCCCAACCCCATTAATCATGCCAAGCAACAGTTGTATCAAGACACTATACGACCAACACCAGCATTAGTATCGAACAAATTACAACTATACAAAAATAGCACCGCATATTTTCAGCAAAAGTTAAACATCATTTTACCAGCACTCAATCCCAATCTGAACAAACACATACCACATGCAATCAATTTCAAATATCGAAATCATACCTCTCCTACACTTGCAACCATCATCAAGTAATGAAAGAAAAGAGATAATGGATGGGTACCTTGTCTCCAGCCATTTTGATCGAAACTTATGCAGAAATTTGATCCTCACGTGAACGGTGGAGAAGAAAAACTATGGTGGAGATGATGGCGGTGCGGTGGTGTGTGGTGGTGTGGTGGTGGTAAGGGGAAAGAAAGGGAGAGAAGAAGAAGAATGAAAGATGAAAGTGGAGAGGAAAGGGAAAGGGTGAGGGAGGAATGAGGAATAGGGAGGGAGGAGGAAAAAGAAAAAAAAATGGAGAGAGTGGAGGAGAAGAAGGAAGAAAGAAGAAAATGGGGAAAATAGGGGGAAGGGGGCGCGGCGCTGCAGAAAATAAGTTAGGGTTGCTGGTTTAAAACCCTGTCCACGCTTGAAGCGTGGGGTTCCACGCTTCAAGCGTGGACCTACTGCCCCTGACGATCCCTATTCCCTTTCTACGCTGCAAGCGTGGAGTTCCACGCTTGGAGCGTAGACATTCTGTGTCTGGCTCTTCAACTTCCATTCCCACGCTGCAAGCGTAGGGTTCTACGCTTGGAGCGTGGGACTACTGTCCCTTTCGAGTTTCTTGCGCTGCAAGCGTGGATTCCCACGCTTGGAGCGCAGACCTTCTGTCCCTTGGCTCTTCAAATTCCCTTTCCACGCTCCAAGCGTAGGGTTACACGCTTGGAGCGTGGATCCTCTGTCCCAGTTTTCCTTTCTACGCTTGAAGCGTAGAGGTCTACGCTTCAAGCGTAGACTCTCTGGATTTTTTTTTTTTTTTTTTTTTTTTTTAACTAAAAAATGAAAACAAGATACAAATAACAGGATAAAAATGTTGGGTTGCCTCCCAACTAGCGCGTGTTTAACGTCCCGAGCCTGACGGTTACCTCATTTAAGTTGCAATGGAATGAAGGCGCAAAGCCACAACTTGTTTCATTACGGGTCCTCCATGGAAGAACTTCAACCTAGAGCCATTGACCTTGAAGGGTCTGTCGTCCTCCCTGGAAGATATCTCAACAGTACCATATGGAAAGACTTTTTTAATCACAAAAGGTCCTGTCCACCTGGATTTCAACTTCCCTGGAAAAAGTTTCAATCGGGAATTGTACAACAATACCTGTTGACCAGGCTCAAACTCCTTGTGTTTAAGTTTGCTATCATGATACTTCTTAGCTTTTTCTTTATAAATTCTAGAGCTTTCAAAGGCTGAATTCCTAAACTCATCAAGCTCTAACAGTTGAAACTTTCGTTTCTCAAGAGCTGCTGTGGCATCAAAGTTTAGGAATTTAATAGCCCAAAAGGCTCTATGTTCAAGCTCCACTGGTAAATGACAAGCTTTCCCGTACACAAGCTGATAGGGAGACATTCCTATCGGAGTTTTGTATGCAGTTCGGTATGCCCACAGTGCATCATCCAGTCTTTTTGACCAATCCTTTAGAGAAATACTGACAGTCTTCTCCAGGATTCGCTTCAATTCCCTATTGGAAACTTCCACTTGGCCACTTGTCTGTGGATGATAAGGTGTAGCGACCTTATGCCTGACACCATACTTTGTTAACAGATTTTCAAACTGCTTATTGCAAAAATGAGAGCCTCCATCACTTATGATTGCTCTTGGCACTCCAAATCTGGTAAAGATATTCTTTCTTAGGAAGTTTACAACCACCTTCGCATCATTAGTAGGAAGAGCTGTTGCCTCAACCCACTTAGAAACGTAGTCCACAGCTACCAGAATGTACTGGTTGGAATAGGAAGATGGAAATGGTCCCATGAAATCAATCCCCCATAAATCAAATAATTCCACCTCCATAATAGTGTTTAGAGGCATTTCATCTTTCCGGGAAATGTTCCCTGTCTTTTGGCATCTTTCGCACTTTTCCACATACTCTCTGGCATCTTTGAAAAGAGTAGGCCAGTAATACCCACTTTGCAATACCTTTTGAGCAGTTCTGTTTCCACCAAAATGGCCACCATAATCAGAATTGTGACAATGCCATAAAATCTCCTTGATTTCCAATTCTGATACGCATCTTCTCAAGATTCCATCAGCACATTGGAAATACAGGAATGGATCATCCCATACATACCTCCTAGCATCATGTAAGAACTTTTTTACTTGTTGCTTTGTGAGATCAGGAGGTACTTTCTTGATTACCTTAAAATTCACAAAATCAGCAAACCATGGTTCCATATGCAGTGCAAAAATTGGTTCTTCAGATAATTTCACAGATATTGCAAGGACTTGTTCATCCGGAAAATAATCGTTGATCTCTAAAGCAGGATCATCTTGTAGGGTCTTCTCTCGGATTCTGGATAAGTGATCCGCAACTTTATTTTCCATTCCTGACTTGTCTTTGATCTCTAAATCAAACTCTTGAAATAACAACATCCACCTTAACAGCCGTGGTTTTGCATTTTGTTTAGAGATCAAATACTTTATTGCTGCGTGATCAGTAAAAATGATGGTCTTGGCACCAAGGAGATATGGTCTAAATTTATCAAGTGCATAGACCACAGCGAGCATCTCCTTTTCTGTTGTTGCATAGTTTACCTGTGCTTCATTCAGAACTTTGCTAGCATAGTAAATTACGTGCAACAGTTTGTTTCTTCGTTGGCCAAGAACAGCACCAATAGCTAGATCACTAGCATCGCACATCAACTCAAATGGCATACTCCAATCAGGTGAAACCAAGACAGGAGCAGTAGTGAGTTTTTCCTTTAATAAATTAAAGGCTTTAAGACACGCATCATCAAAAACGAACTCATTGTCTTTCATGAGAAGTTGACTTAGAGGCTTGGCAATTTTAGAGAAGTCTTTGATGAATCTTCTATAAAAGCCAGCATGACCAAGGAAACTCCTCACTCCATTAACATTAATTGGAGGAGGTAGTTTTTCAATGAGCATTAATTTTGCTCTATCAACTTCTATACCTTCCTTAGAAATTTTGTGTCCAAGCACAATGCCTTCTTGGACCATGAAGTGACATTTTTCCCAGTTAAGGACCAAGTTTGTCTCCTGACATCTTTTCAGTACTTTAGATAAGTTGCCTAAGCAATCATCAAAGCAAGAGCCAAATACCGAAAAGTCATCCATGAATACTTCTAAGAACTTTTCTACCATATCTGAGAAGATTGATAACATGCACCTTTGAAAAGTAGCAGGTGCATTGCACAATCCAAACGGCATTCTCCTATAGGCAAAAACGCCAAAAGGACAAGTGAATGCTGTCTTTTCTTGATCTCTGGAGTCACTGCAATTTGATTATAACCACTGTACCCATCAAGGAAACAATAATAAGAATGACCTGCTAACCTTTCCAGCATTTGATCCACAAAAGGGAGGGGAAAATGATCCTTCCTAGTTGCTTCATTAAGCCGTCTGTAGTCAACACACATTCTCCATCCAGTAATTGTCCTGGTAGAGATTAATTCATCTTTATCGTTCTTTACCACAGTGACACCTCCTTTCTTTGGCACAGTTTGTACAGGACTTACCCATGCAGTATCTGATATTGAATAAATCATTCCAGCATCAAGAAGTTTAACTACTTCTTTTCTCACCACTTCTTTCATCATGGGGTTCAATCTTAGCTTAAGGCTGCCTTACAGGTTTGATATCATTCTCCATGAGAATTTTATGTGTACAGAAAGAAGGGCTTATACCCTTAAGATCAGCCATGGACCATCCTAAAGCAGTCTTATGCTTTAAAAGAATTTCTTTCAGTTTCTTCTCATCATTAACAGATAACCTGTTATTTATGATCACTGGATATGTTTCATTGTCACCCAGGAACATATACTTTAGGGCTGGAGGTAACTCCTTAAGATCAACTTTAGGAGTACCTATTTCCTTGTCAGAAGTCTTCTGTTCAAGCAACTCATTAGCAACTTTAATGTCTTCCTCAAAAGGGATATGATCTCTTTTCTTGCAATTCAACAGTAAATTCTTGCAAGGGAGTTTATCTTCATGCATCACTTCCTCTAAGACATTAATTTCAAAACAATCACTATCATCATATGGTCTTTTTATTGCATCAAAGACATTGACAGTGATTGTGTCTTCATTCATCCTTAGCACCAGCTTTCCCTGTTCTACATCAATCATTGCACGGGCTGTGGCCAGGAAAGGTCTACCCAATATGAGAGGCATTTCATTCTCAACCTCCATATCAAGCACAATAAAATCAGCCGGAAAGATGAACTTGTCAATTTTTACAAGAACATCTTCGACTATTCCACTTGGCTTCCTCAAGGATCTATCAGCCAGCTGAAGAGAAACCAGAGTAGGCTTCAATTCAGTGATCCCTAAGGCTTTACAAACAGATAAGGGCATCAGATTAATACTTGCCCCTAAATCACACAAAGCTTTGCCAATCTTTGTGTCTCCTATTTCAATTTCAATATTAAAGCTTCCAGGATCATGAAGTTTGGGAGGAAACTTCCTAGTGATAATAGCACTGCACTTCTCATTAAGTGCAACTGTTTGGCATTCCTGTAGCTTTTGCTTCCTGGAAAGGAGATCTTTCATGAATTTGGCATAGTTTGGCATATTAGCCAATGCTTCAGCGAACGGAATGTTCACATGCAATTTCTTGAAAAGATCAAGAAATCTGTCATAACTTTTGGCTTTTAATTCTGGCTTCAACCTTCCAGGATAAGGTGCCATTTTCATCAGATACTCTTCACTGAGTTCAAATTTTTCTTTGGAAGAGTAGCTGTCTCCTTCTCATCATCAGTTGGTTTCAATACTTCAGGAGATTATTCTTTTTCTTTTTCAGGTTTCTCCTCTTGTTCGATCTTCTTTTCCTTCTCAATAGGTTTTGGTGGTGATGATACCACTTTCCCACTTCTAGTTGTAACTGCCAGACAATCTTCCTTGGGTTAGTAGTAGTGTTACC
>JAVKPL010010159.1:0-41872 GCA_032173675.1 Gastrolobium villosum | reverse complement strand
TCAAATCGCAAGATCGGCGAACCACAGGATGCCAACCCAGTCATCTCCCACGCTACTCCTCCTGCTCCTCTGGGAGAAGATTATCGTATTAAGGCCAAACGCATCGAGCTCCCAGTTTTTTCCGGCACCGATCCGGTCGGATGGGTGGCTAGGGCTGAGGCTTATTTTGCCGTTCAAGGCACTCCGCCTAACTTGCGTATTCCATATGCTCAAATTTGCATGGAAGGTTCTACGTGGCATTGGTTTAAGGTGCAATTATCACTGTTGCAGGAAAATTCCCTCGTTGTCCAACACAAGAAGTGCAGCTTTGGTGCTGAATCTGTGGAATACTTGGGCCACGTGATCTCTTTTCAAGGAGTAGCCATGGATCCTTCAAAGGTTCAGGCTGTTCGTGATTGGCCCCTACCACGTAATGCTAAGGGTGTCCGCGGTTTTTTGGGGTTAACAGGCTACTACCGGCGTTTCATTAAAGACTATGGTAAAATTGCACGACCATTGACTGATCTCACTAAGAAAGATGGTTTTCTCTGGAGCGAATCCGCCAAGTTAGCCTTTGAACAACTGAAGGGAATTCTTACATCTGCTCCCGTCTTAACTCTCCCTGATTTCTCCAAAGACTTCATCATTGAGTGTGACGCCTCTGGCACTGGTTTGGGAGCTGTATTGATGCAAGGGAAGCAACCAATTGCTTATTTCAGCAAGGCCCTCACTCCCCGAAATCTTGCCAAATCAGTCTATGAGAAGGAAATCATGGCTTTAGCACTTGCCATTCAACACTGGCGCCCATATTTATCAGGCAGTTCCTTCACTGTGTATACGGACCATAAAGTTGCTTAAAACACTTGTTGTATCAGCGAATTACTACCTCCGATCAACATTGCTGGTTTTCTAATCTTATGGGGTATCAATTTGAGGTGATCTACAAACCTGGCCCAGAAAATAAGGCCGCGGACGCCCTATCCAGGAAGGAGAGCCCAGGGGATCTTGAGCTCTCTAGTTTGGTCTCCAGTCCCTATTGGTTGGACCTTAGTATCGTGAAGGAAGAATACAAGTCCGACCCATTTTTGGTGAATATCATCACCGCCATACAAGAGGGTCGAGCTGCTCCTGTGAATTATCTCTTGAGAGGAGAACTGTTATTTTACAAAAAGCAGTTGGTTTTATCCTCCAAGTCATCCCTTATTCCTGTTCTGTTAAAGGAATTCCACTCCTCTCCATCCGGTGGACATTCGGGTTTTACTAGGACCTTCAAGAGAATTGCCAGTGGGGGTTTTCTGGAAAGGCATGAACAAACAGATTATGAATTTTGTCAAGTCTTGCGATGTATGTCAACGCCATAAGCACCAAACTTTGTCCCCTGCTGGGTTACTCCAACCACTACCGGTACCTCAGTTGATTTGGGAGGATGTCTCCATGGATTTCATCTCCGGGTTGCCCAAATCCCACGGCTATGAGGTGATTTTAGTTGTAGTGGATCGTTTATCAAAATATGCTCATTTTATTCTTGTTAAACATCCATTTACTGCTAAAAACGTGGCTGACTTATTTACTAAAGAAGTGGTTCGATTGCATGGACTACCTCGATCTATTATAAGTGATCGTGATCCTCTTTTCCTTAGTTGTTTTTGGAAGGAATTATTCCGCTTACAGGGGACTGTTTTAAGGATGAGTACATCTTATCATCCTCAAACGGATGGACAAACGGAAGTAGTCAATCGTTGCCTAGAGACTTATTTGCGTTGTTTTGCATCGGAGCAACCCAAACTTTGGTCATTGTGGATCTCTTGGGCCGTTACTTAGGTTTTCATGAAGTCCATGTATTAATAGCTGGTCACTGAAGAAGTATGTCTTCCATAAAGGAGCCTCGGAAGTTTTTCAGTTAAATGGATTATATTTTAACTTTTGTTGTTTCACCAGAAAATGAAATTAGATTATTTCTTTCATTACTTAAAATCAAAATGCATGCGAGTAGTTCGTTTATAAAGGTCAGAATCTTTTTTCAATAGTATGACCATATGAACATCATAATTATTGAAGTTGGTCCGACTTGTTGGAGCTTGGTATAATCTTTGTCAGAAACACATTTAATCAGAATTAGGAGTGACTAAGAAAAATAACAAACCAAATAAAATCTTCCACTAATATTATGGTAATTCTGATTGACAGGACAAATAATTGTTCTGAACGAAAGGAAGAAATTTCATTTGTAAGAGAGGAACGGTGATGGGAAGTTTGCTTTGATATATAATGGATCCTTTAGTTTTGCAATCCCGCTCAAAAACTCGCAGTGATTTGCTAAACCAGTACATTGATGCAAATTGTGCTGGAGGTGTGAATACTGTCATACTGTGTGTTGGAAAACCTTTTTTTGTGTGTGTAAAAGCCAAACATAATTTTAAAACCTAATATTTGTGGAATCATTCTGGAAAGTGAAAATATATTTAGATGTATATGAAGTTTTTCTTTGATTGTCTACATGCTTATATAAGCCCTGTCTCTTATATCTGTTGACTACTTATGCTGAGATCGAAGGATTTATTGCTTCTTCAGCAGCTCTATGATCAATTATGAAGATGCCAATGCTACCAGTAATGCTATAAGAAATTCACTTAAATTCTCTGGGGGACAAGGTGGTTGGAGAACTACACATAATGAGAAGAATGCTGATCAGCACTTGTATGATGTAAATGGGCATCGTTCAAGGAGAAATTATGATGCTGGAAGATTTGTTAATAGACAGAATATGAACAGAATGGAGAGAAGAGACACTGGGAGCAGTCAAATCAGAAAGGAGGTTCATGGTTCTGTATTAGATCATACAGCTCAACCAACTTCTCTGATCATTTCGGAGGTAGACCCAACAACTGGAACACGACCTACTGCTGACACACTGACTAAAAGGCAAAGGAAACGTGGATCAACTTTGGGAAATCCTAATGAAGCTTCTTATAATTCAGAAATTATGTTCCTCAGTTCATCTGGGGAATCATCAAGCTCATCCCGGAGCCCTGTCTTGGATCCTGAAATGGTTGAGTTGTTATCCACACCTGAGTACACCAACAGGCTTTCTGAAGATTTAGATGACAATGAAAATAATAGCTCAGATGCTCGGGCAAGACAAGTAGAAGCAGATGAGATATTGGCTCGTGAACTCCAAGAACAACTGTATCATGATGATTCTTTTGAAGGAAGAAGGGTCAGCTATTTTCTTTCGCTAACTTTTTTATGATAAGTTCTAGTTTAAGCATATGCTTCCTATTTACAAGAACTTGTCATATGTTGATTTGCTGCAGATTGACGACCATTTAGCGTGGGATATACAGCATGCAGAGGATCATCTGCATGCATCTGTTGATAGTCACCATATTTCTTATCCTGTAACTAAGCCTCTCTCTCTTTTACTCTGATTTAGATATACTAAAGTGAACTCCTTTCTTTATAAGCAAAGTTTCTTGTCTATGTTCTGCAAATTATCATTCTTTTGTGTAGCAATGCGAAAATGACCTGTACCGAAGTTTTTGTCAAATTTTCGTTCTGTATATCATTTGATTTACTCCTATCACATTTATTTTAAAAGACTCATAGATGGTCCATCGATGATAAATGTGGAATTTAAAGGTGGAAGTACTTCGAGGCACTTGAAAGCTACATACTGCATAACCTTGTATCTATGTATTTATTATTAGGCTTAGCTTTTTTGTCTCTGAAAGAGATCTGTAATAAGGATGTGTGATGTTATGTTGTATCCACATGATAGAGAGGTGGCTGGAAAAATATCAAATATTAGAACTCATACTTTAAACTTTAAAGTAGTAGGGCTAGGGCATATATTCTGGATGCTTATCCGAGATGCTATTCATCATCTGTAGCCCTCCCCTTCCCTCCCACCTGTGGTTAGTGGGATTAGTATCTTGGAACCTTGAGTAATGCCCCCTACCCTATAAAAGTATGGGATATATATAAGATAGTAATTGATTGCTGAGTGGGTAATGAGTTTGGTATTCATGCAGCAGTGCTTAATGTGTTATATAATGAACCAACTATTTTTCTAGGTTATTAATAGCACGTGATTGAATTGCTATTGTGCCATAGATGTGAGTAGTGGCCCCCTCTGCGATTTATGCTACACAATGCAACAATTGGCAATAAATTGCAATAGTGGCCAAAATTGTGGCAAATCGCTTCACTACTGTGAATGAAGGGTATATCCTAGAACCCTAATTAGAGGGCTCACCTCGAGAGCCATTGCTGTGTTCTCACTGCTTTTAGAGAGAGAAAGATATGAGACTGGAAGGCTGTTCCTTCATGTGTGTGACTGTGAGATTTATATATGCCAATAAAGATATATGTTATGTTATTGTAAAATTAAAAGACAAAAGATAAAAAAACATTGAAAGTAATGTTGATAAATTTAATTGAAATCCATTAAATGGAGTTTTATCATTTTGTTATCATTATTTTGAATTTTAAAATGAATTTGATTAAATTTTGATTAATTATCTCATTTATTGTGGAGGGGTATTAATTAATGGGTAGTGGAAGAGTGGGAATAGAATTCAAAAAAAGCGTTACATGTAAGTATTGGGAGCATTTAATGCAGGGAGTAGTAGTAGACAAGTTTTGGTTTCTTAATTTTATTTTATTTTTAAAATTTTAACCATTTACTTGTCTTCTTTCGAGTTTTGGGTAATATAATCATAATAATTAAAGAATGGTCATAAACACATAATGGTTTTGTATTTATTCCCTAATTAATCTCATAACTTGACCTCGTTGTAGTGGCTATACCATTACCTGCTATCCCACTATAGCAGTTGTGGGGTCAGCTGCGAAACAATGTTATCCAAGATTGATATCTATGCTAATTTTTAATTATACAGACATGGATACCAAGGGCAAATAGACAGCCTCGCTCACGGTCTCGTCAAAGTCTTTCAAATAGGAGGAGAACTGTGCCTCAAGTTCATTTCTCTAATAGAATGTCACAGTTGAGGAGTCACATTACAAGTCGGTCTCCAACACCATTCTTGTCTAGAGGAAGACGCCCCCGGTTTCCTCTGGATATGGACTTAGACATGGTATTTTCTTACCATTTCCCATTTGTTCTACTCGTTTCTTTTCCTATTTTACCTATCTTTGCATGCCATCATGGTTTTGTACTGTAAATTTTCTTGCAATGTCATGTTTGAATATCATGTTTATTGCTTTCACAGATTTCCTAGAAGGTATTATTTTTAAATTCAAGATTGTAAGATTGAATTTCAAATTGATTTTAAGATTTCTGTTGTCTCTCTAGTGCTACTTCTTCTATGATTGTGAATGGTTTGGCTGTAATCCTTGTTCTTTAGTCAACAAGGTATTTGACAAGGGGATCTCTATCTTTGTTTTTGTTTACCTTAGGTAATATATTGATATCTATGGATAGAATCATCAAGTGGATGATACATGTTTCAATAACATGGTTTTCTGAATAATTGTAATCTATAACCTATGACACACTGACGTTTGTCACTTCCCGACACTCTCGGACACTCCGACACTCCCCGACACTCCAACACGCATTATAGAAATTCAAAAAAAGGTTCAAATGTTGATTTGCCTTGAGTTTTTAGTTCCAACTATTAGATTCGTTGGATTACGATTATCATTTTATTGAGTTTAATATAAATATTTTGGATATGTTATGTTTTTTGCAAAATTTATGAATATTATAGGTTTAAATTCATTTTTTTGTTAAGTTATTGAATATTAAATATAATATATACTACATAAATTAAAAATATTATTTAATATCAAAACGTGTCCTAACGTGTCGAAATCTAACATTTTTTAGAATTAACGTGTCGGAGTGTCGTGTCGTATCGTGTCACGTGACCCGTGTCGGTATCGGTGCTACATAGTCTATAACACTGACTTTGTACCCGTATTTATTTCTGCTATTTGACTTCGTATAACCCTTATACCCTTTACTTCACTGCAAGAAAATCCTTTCTTTATCGTTAGGACTTTCTGAAGAAATATAAGACAAAAATATTTTTTTTCATATATTGATTGACACCCAAAGGGTTCTTTATATACAGATTACAAAGTAGTTAAGGAGATGAAGTAATAAATAAAATACACAGTAACCAAAGAGACATCACACTACTCAAAGAGACATCACACTACTCAAAGAGACAAGTAGTTAGAAATAATTAAAAAACTCTAGAATATTCTACACTCCCCCTCAAGTTGAGAGATATATATTGATCATCCCCAACTTGCTAATTAAATCCTCAAAAATGGGTTTGTGTAATCCTTTGGTGAGAATGTCGGTTGTTTGCTCCTTGGTAGGTATATATGACAAACATACACTACCCTCCTCCAATTTTTCTTTGATAAAATGACGATCAACCTCCACATGTTTGGTTCTGTCATGATGTACAGGATTTTGAGCAATACTGAGAGCAACCTTATTATCACAATAGAGCCTCACAGGTAGAGAATAAGATATCTTTAATTCTTCAAGAAGTCTTCTTAACCAGATTCCTTCACAAATGCCATGAGCTAGCGCTCGAAATTCTGCTTCTGCACTGCTTCTGGCAACAACAGTTTGTTTTTTACTTCTCCAGGTCACAAGATTTCCCCAGACATAGGTACAATATCCTGAAGTGGATCTTCGGTCCAATGCAGAGCCAGCCCAATCAGCATCTGTATAGATTTCTATCATCCTCTTGTGTCCTCTTTTAAAGAGCATTCCTCGACCAGGTGTGTTTTTGAGGTACTTGAGAATTCTATAAACCGCACTAAGGTGCTTTTCCTTAGGAGAATGCATGAATTGGCTAACCATGCTAACGGAAAATGCAATATCAGGTCGGGTGTGAGATAAGTAGATCAGCTTCCCTACCAACCTTTGGTACTGCTCCCTGTCAACATCCTTTCCATCTTCAATTCCCAATTTAATATTGGGTTCAACCAGAGTTTTTGCAGGCTTGCACCCAAGCATACCTGTTTCTTGTAGCAGGTCTAGGATATATTTCTTTTGAGATAAGGAAATTCCCGCTTTGCAACGAGCAATTTCCATTCCAAGGAAATATTTGAGTGATCCAAGATCCTTCAGTTCAAACAGATTAGCTAAACCCCCTTTAAAGATTTTATTTCCTCCCAGTCATCACCTGTGACAATTATGTCATCAACATAAACAATGAGGATAGCAATTTTGCCACTATCGGAGTGTTTAAAAAATAAAGTGTGATCAGTCTGAGCTTGGATAAATCCCCTTTCTTTAACAGCACGAGTAAATTTCTCAAACCACTCTCTAGGGGATTGTTTAAGTCCATAAAGAGACTTCTTCAACATGCATACAGAACCATCTCCCTCTTCAAAACCAGGTGGTGGATCCATGTAAACTTCCTCATGTAAGTCCCCATTTAAGAAAGCATTCTTTACGTCCAATTGATGCAAGGGCCAATCAAGGTTGGCAGCAAGTGATAGTAGGACTCGGATGGAATTAAGTTTGGCAACGGGAGCAAACGTCTCCTGATAGTCTATCCTATAAGTCTGGGTGAATCCTTTGGCAACCAATCTGGCCTTATATTTGTTGATGTTGTTATCTGCATTAATTTTTATTGTGAACACCCACTTGCAACCTACAGTTTTCTTTCCTCTGGGAAGTGCCACGGACTCCCAAGTTCCATTTTTTTTAAGTGCATCCATTTCTTCAAAGACAGCATCCCTCCATTTAGGGTCATTAAGTGCCTCTTGAATATTTTTTGGTATTTTTGTACCGTCTAATATAGTGTTGAAAGCACGAAAACCTGGAGACAACTTTTCATATGAAATGTGATGAGAAATAGGATGAGCAGTGCAAGATCTAGTACCTTTTCGAAGGGCAATAGGTATATCTAGGTCAGCTGTACCAGTGTTCTCAAGTGGATTGTTGTAACCTATGTAGCACCGACACTGACACGGGACACGTGACACGATACGACACGACACTCCGACACGTTAATTCTAAAAAATGTTAGATTTCGACACGTTAGGACACGTTTTAATATTAAATAATATTTTTAATTTATGTGGTGTATATTGTACTTAATATTCAATAATTTAATAAAAAATGAATCTAAACTTATAATATTCATAAATTTTGCAAAAAAACATAAGATATCTCAAATATTTATATTAAACTCAATAAAATAATAATCGTAATCCAACGAATTTAATAGTTAGAACTAAAAACTCAACGCAATGTAACCTTTAAACCTTTTTTTGAATTTCTATAATATGTGTTGGAGTGTCGGGGAGTGTCGGAGTGTCCGAGAGTGTCGGGAAGTGTCGGACACGACACGTCAGGATTTTTGAAGTGTCGGTGCTTCATAGGCTGGAACTAGGACACGGGTCAGAATCCTGGCAGTCTAGAGGATCTTGAGGAGATTTACGCCTGCTGTAGAATTTTCCCCATTTACTGGGAGGATCTCCAGTTTCTAGTACAGTTGCTGTTCTTGTCTCCTGTACATTAGCTCCCTCTGTCTCCAAAGGTAAAGGAACAACAGATGTTTCCAAAGGTAAAGGTAAGACAGAAGAATTATTTGGAATCCAAGACTTGTCTTCTTTTACACCGATAGACTCCCCCTGAAGAGAAGTCGAGGGAAAAAATGATTGTGTTTCATAAAAGGTAACAACATCCATAGAAACAAAGATCTTTCGAAGAGAAGGTGAGTAGCACTTGTAACCTTTTTGATTAGGAGGGTATCCTATGAAAACACATCTAACAGACTTTGGATCAAGTTCGGACCTTTGATGTTGAGGAATATGAACAAAAACTACACAGCCA
Source organism: Gastrolobium villosum (assembly GCA_032173675.1). Lineage (NCBI taxonomy): Eukaryota > Viridiplantae > Streptophyta > Magnoliopsida > Fabales > Fabaceae > Gastrolobium > Gastrolobium villosum. The sequence continues at coordinate 33,057 of JAVKPL010010159.1, read as the reverse complement.
AACACCTTTGGAGGAATATAAGAGAGAGCCCGAAAGGAGGGAAAAGAGCGGGTAAGGCAATATATGGGAGAATGAAAATTTAGGACATGAGAGTGCATCCGATTGATGAGATATGAGGCAGTCAAGACGGCCTCCCCCCACAGGTATTTAGGGACATGCATTGAAAACAAGAGGGCTCTAGCAACTTCAATGAGATGTCTATTTTTTCTTTCAGCCACCCCATTTTGTTGAGGGGTGTTAGGACAAGAACTTTGATGGATAATGCCTTGCTTGGTTAGGTAATCACCAAGAACAGAATTAAAATATTCAGTACCGTTGTCAGTTCGCAGGATTTGGATAGAGGTCTGGAATTGAGTTTGTACCATAGCATGAAAATTTTTAAAAGTGGCTGCAGCTTCAGACTTATCCTTTAGACGATATACCCAGCATACTCTAGAATGATCATCAATGAAGGTAATAAACCAACGATTTCCAGATATATTTTTTCACGAGCTGGCCCCCAAATATCACTATGAATCAATGTAAATGGAGACGAAACATGATAATCTCTGGGGGAATAAGAAACACGAGAGTGTTTTGCAAACTGACAATCCTCACAAAAAAAGGAACTTGGTTTTTTATTGATAAATAAGTTTGGAAACAACTTTTGAAGATAAAAGAAATTTGGGTGTCCTAAACGACGATGCCACAACAAGACATCATTACAATCGTCTGATAAACATAAAGAGTGATTTGCAAAAAATCTCTTTTCATGAGAATCTTCTTCAAAATAGTAAAGCCCTTCTTCATCTCTAGCACTGCCAATCATCATCCCCGAATCCTGTTCCTGAAAAACACAGGTTTTGGCAAAGAATTTAGCAACACAATGCAATTCAGAGAAAAGTTTACTAATAGAGATCAGGTTACAAGTAAGAGAAGGGACATGAAGGACAGAATTCAGATTAATATGTTTAGAGAGCTTAATGGATTCCTTTCCCGCAATATTAGAGAAACTACCATCAGCAGTCCTTATTCATGACTGGTGATAATAAGGGATATAAGAACAAAATAAGGATGCATTACCTGTCATATGATCAGAAGCTCCTGAATCAAGAATCCAACGACTACTATGATCAACATGGAATGCCATACCTTGTTGAGCAACATGACTAGTTGCCTCAGCAGATTTAGACATCACTTTCTGAAACTGCTCATACTGAGCTTTAGGGATGAATACACCATTGGAATTTGGAGAGGCACGAGACTCTTCACCCTTATCATCAGAAGAGATTTGATAAGCACGACTCTTGTTTGACCCCTTTGCTTTCCAGTTTGGTGGTTTTCCATGAATTTCCCAACATTTTTCGCGAGTGTGACCACTCTTATTGCAATGAGAACACCATCAGTCAGAACGTTTTGCATCATTAGGGGGACGAGGAGTATGTTTTGCTACTAAGGCAGATACATCGGAGGATTTAAAGTTCTTGTCCCCCAACATTACCTTTCGGCGAAGTTCTTCCCGTCGTACCATAGAAAAAGCAGCTTCAATGGAAGGTAATGGGTTCTGCCCCAATATCCTTCCACGAACATCATCAAGATCACGATTAAGGCCAGCAAGAAAATCATAGAGACGTCTTTTCTCTAAGTAACTTTTAAACCTTGCATTGGCTTCTAAACCTTGAAGATTTGCTGCATCATAAAGGTCCAACTCCTGCCACAGAGTTTTTAAAGCAAGAAAGTATTCAGTAACAGACATCCCCTCTTGATGTAACTTTCTTACCTTGGTGTTGAGTTCAAAAGCCTGAGAAGCATTGCCCAGGTCAGAATAATATTCTTTAACGGCATCCCAAATTTCCTGAGCCGTATCAAGAAACAAATAAGTTTGACTGATATCAGGATCCATAGAGTTAGTCAACCAGGTCATGACCAAGGCATTTTCAGTCATCCATTTATCATAATCAGGTTCATCAGCTCCGGGTTTTTCCTTTTTTCCATCAAGATACCCCATTTTCCCTTTTGCTTGGATAAACAGCTTGACAGATTGATGCCATTGCACATAATTTTTACCGTTTAAACGGTGGTTAGTGATCTGTATAGCTGGGTTGTCTCCGAAAGACGAAGAACAGGGAGGAGTAGAAACACCGGAAATATTACCGGATGATTTTTCAGATGCTTATTCTCAACCTCAATATTTTCAACTTCCATCGTTAAAAAAGGAACTCAGAACACGGACAGAAACAAAGAACCGAAGAAACCAAATGGACCCAGCAAGAAAAGTGCTCCAATCGTGATTTAAAAACTCAGAACAGGAAGAGGGAGGCCAGGCGAGTCGTTCTGTGAAAGCCGCGTGGCAAACGGAGTCCGGCAGGGCGGCGCGTGGCTTACACGCGCCGGGAAGACAATTCTGCTGTGGCGGCGCGTGGGAGACTTTCCGGCGACGGGGCTGACGTGGGTCGACTCGGAAATGGCTGCTGAGTCCAATGGTGGCCTTGGTTTCGTGATTGGAGGGGTCCAGATATGATTTCTGAGTTATAGTAGGGAACGGTGAAAAAAAAAAAAAAATGAAAAGAAAAGGAGAGAAGAACGTGGAGGTTTACAAAATAATCACACGATAACCTGCTCTTGATACCATGAAGAAATATAAGACAGAAATATATTTTTTTCATATATTGATTGACACCCAAAGGGTTCTTTATATACAGATTACAAAGTAGTTAAGGAGATGAAGTAATAAATAAAATACACAGTAACCAAAGAGACATCACACTACTCAAAGAGACATCACACTACTCAAAGAGACAAATAAGGGCCGACCCAGTTCAAATACCCACTTCGTGAGTCTCTAGGGAAGGGAATACTCTAGGCAGTCTTTCCCCTGCTTTTTGCAGAGAGGCTGATTCGAACCCGTGACCGGACACACCACGGCAAGCAAGCTTACTGCTGAGCCAAGCCGGCCCTTCTACTCAAAGAGACAAGTAGTTAGAAATAATTAAAAAACTCTAGAATATTCTACACTTTCCTTACATGAGACGTGCCTTATTAGTTTTACAATACTCATTCCCTCCAGCTCCAAGGATATGTTTGGAGATAGGGTTTTGGAGGGAACGAGAAGGGAGCATAATGTTTTCATTTTTTAATTTATAGAATTATGTAATGTTTAAAAAATGAATAAGGGATGATTGCAAGGCTCTGATAATCTATCATTTTATTCCTTTCATTTTAAAAAATTCTTAAATTATAGTATATTTACTGAAAATGAAAAATTCTTTAATAATTCTTAGCATATCCTCCCTTTTCCTCCAATATCCTCCATCCGTAACATACCCTGAAGATTTTGGTAAATTTAAGGTCAAAACGTTATGGTAGTGTGCAATATTTTTTGTTGTTCTCCGGTGTATTTTTGTTTTTTTAGGAAAAGAAAGTAATAAAAGATTCTCTTTTGCATTTGCAAGTGGTGAGGTTGTTTCTTTGTGACTAGAAAGAAGGTCACGATTTTGAGTTTAGGAAATAGTCTCTTTGAATAGATGCAAGAGTAAGGTTGAGTATAATCAACGATCACCCGTACCCTTGCAAAGTCCGAAAGCTTTATGCATTGGGATTTGTCCTTTATTCTCTTGTGAATTTGGTGTGGTATAATGGCTTCATGTTTGAGGATATTTTTTTGCTAAAACACTGTATTTCATTTATTGTCACCCAATAGGGTGTGGTTTTACAACATATGATAAGAATATAGGGGTAAAAGAGGGAAGAATCAAAGTACAATATGTTAAAAAGAAGGTAGCAATGTGGGTTCAACCCACAACTCCTAATTACAAGGATTTTCCACACCCACTGTCTCTAAATTTTGTCTGATAGAATTATATCTATGATTTGTCTTTGTTACTCTACCCATTTCTGTTTCAATGGAGTTTCAATTTTTGACATGCAGAGGGACTGCCATCCTTGTTTTTTGTTTTCCTCAATCTTTTTTGTACTTTTTATTTGGGTTCATTTGCCACCGACCCAAACTAAGTTGGGATAAAAGTGTTGTTGATATTGATGTAGAGGGACAAACAACCTTGTTGCATTTGTTTTCTAGTTCGTGCTTTATTTATTTAAGAAAGCCAAGCAAACCATGAATTTTCTTTCTCACATTAGATGCTATTCAAGAAAGAAAACAAATAAAACATGAGGGATAAAAGTGAATTTTGAAAATAAGTTCAGGGACAAAAGTGTAATTTTTGAAACATGTTACACTCTCAAGTCTTTTACACAGCCCTGGTAAGTGAAGATTAGAAAAGGCCCAAAAACGGCCCTGGTAGGGTTCCCCTGAATGGTAATGTTATGATCCGCCAGAACAAAGGACATACAAACAGACCTCCAATCGATCCTTACATCCCCTAATGTTTCTAGCCGACGCCCCAACCCAGAAAAATCTCAAAATTTACCACAAGATAGAGGACATCTCAAGCTTCAAAACGGCGTATGGCAAGTCCCTATCGGACCTCTGTGGAGGGAGATATGCTTTCCCAAAGTTCGCCTAAATTATGTCAATTTCTAGAAAATTCGTCAGAGTTTCATTTGTTTTTCAAACAATCCCCAAATTTGCACAAGTATTCTATGACCTCAAATTGTACGTAATAATCATTGGGTGGCACACACAAGGACCAGCAATGCCTTGGGGCTCTTACAACCCATCACAATTATATTAATTTACTTAATTTCCATTACTTTACTTGTTTTTCAAACTTAACATGTTTCAATCACCATAATCCATTTGCATGCATTCTTTACATCATAAAGCATAAATCAATCCTAAAATAGGCCTATTGCCCTTTCATCGTATTACATGCTTCCATATTACATCAAGTATTCATGTACAAATTGCAACTTCCAAATGAAATATTACACTTTACAAACCATAATCTTCAAATACAACATAATGAATAAACCTCAAAATGATATATGTAACTAGACTTAGGCAAAAATGACATGAACAAATACGACAATAAATCTACTCCTACATCCATATGCAATGTTCATGTCCTAAATCTAGCCTAGGCCCAATAGCCACCAAAATGCAAAATAAATACTCCTATGTCTCAGTCATCCTACGAGCTTCTTGCCCGCCGCTCCAGCACCACTGCTACCTCCTGAAATAAAGCCCCCAAGACGGGGTGAGATATACGAATATATCTCAGTAACCCAGAGGTTCTGGAGAATACTCTGCCCAATAGTTCACTTCGATGTGAGATATACGAATATATCTCAGTAACCCAGAAGTTTTGGAGAATACTCCGCCCAATAGTTCACTTCGATGCATATAAATAACATAACATAACATCCGAAAACGGGATAAAGCAAGGGATTTAGTGAAATAGGGGAGCATAGGGATACAAAATACAACGAAGCTAGAATGGTCAATGCCAAAACCACGCAACGTCCAGCCTATTGGCGTGTTTCCAGAACATCAAACCAAGGCACCCTCCATCCATATCCACCCGAGACTTCCTAGTGTGCTCCTATCCGGATCACACATCACGACCCCAAGTCAACTGGAACTCCCTCACGGAGACCTATCCAGTGGAAGTCTGTAACGCCCGAAGGCAACACGTCTACTGGCCAGAGACACGGTACATCCTATGTACCAACACACATACTATATGCATGAACATGTTATCCTACATTACTTACATACACTTCCTACCATCACCCTCAACGGGCATGGTGGAACACACAAAGGGATCAAGCCCCAGTACCAAGAGATTACCTGTATAATCCTCTCCTGCAGCTCCACTGCAATATCTTTTCCAAGCTAGGTACACAACCAGAATGCCTACACAGAGGACATTCCCAATCAACTCTCATTCACCAATTTCATGCTAATTCTCAAGCATAAATTTATGATTTAAAATACTCACCACAATCCCTTTGGTCTGGGACCAAGGGCAACCAACCGAGCTCACTGTTCGGGGTTTAAATCCACGTACGGCAACCTACAACGACCATATACGGATCGTCAGAACACGACAAATCTATCAAAATCCAAAAACGACAAATTCCTCCCCCACACCTAGGTAGGTTCGGCCATTAGTGTGTTATTTTGCAAATTATTTTTCTAAATTTTCTTTTCATTTTTCTTAGGCACCCCAAGGTTACCAAAATGCCATATTAGGTGTCACTTTTCATTTTATATCATCCTAACCTCATTTTGCCCAATTATTTCCTTCTAGGGACAATACACAATCCAATACACTCCATTATTTTTCCATTGATTTTCAAAGCTTCCCACCATCACATAACCCATCTAATCATCATTTAACAACACAAAACATCAATCGTACAATTTTAACAACATCACACCCTTATTTTCTTCACAAGGCCGAAATGCACCATAGGCATACCCCAAGGGATTTTCAATCCAATTCAACTATTTCACACCTCATACAATCCTATTATTACATCATACAACCATCCAACAGCTCACTTATACAATCCTAACACAATTCCAAAACACAAAGTCATGGCATCATCCAAAATTTCCTAAGTTAAAACTCATTTTTCTCCAATAATTTTTATTGCATTTATAGGTCCAACACATCATTCTAAGACATAATCATCTAATACACATTTTTCATTTGAGCTCTCTAACAACACAAATCATCCTTAGCCCCTTTAGGGTTCATGAAACCAAATCAACAAATCAAACCATCAAAATGTGAGGAAACTTACGCAATAGCTTAAGGCTCCTCCAAGACATACTAAACCATTGGAGCTCCAAACCACTCCATGAACACAAATCTACACAAAAGGGTCGCGGTTTGGGGAGGGTTTTTCTCAAAATATAGTGGGTTTCATGGCTTAATACTACTACCAATGGGTTTGGAAGGTTGTTTCCAACAAATTTCAAGACAAAAATCACTTGATTCGGTTGAGATTTGATGAAGTTAGGAGGAAATGAAAATTCAAAGGTGATTGGCCATGGTGTGAGGGCAAGGCTCGGTTTTGGGAGAGAGAAAGGGAGGGGAAGATGATCATGAATAGTGCTTTGCCATGTGGCTTAAGTGATTTAAGTGGGGTGGGTTCCACCGCCATCTCACGCGATTTCAAACTAATTCGAATTTCCCTCCGATTCCACTAAACGTCCATAAATTCATAACCTATTTAGAAACTCTAATTTTTAACATTAACCATTGCCCTTTAATTACTCTTGATCAGATGAATATTGAGTTTTCCGGTCGTTCGGAGAAAATGCTGTTTTAAGCTGTTACGCACGCCGTAGGCACGCTTCCTCAAACTTGCTAATTTCCGTCAAATTTCATCAGAAATCATATTTCCTAGTTCTATAAATATTTATAACTTGTATTCAAAACCTAGAGCTCAAAACTCAATCGGCACGTTTTACAGTGCATTCGTACTGCAGTATTTTTACCCGGTAAAATCACTATTCACTGAATTTTTTGAAACTTGCCTAAACATTCAATTTTTCGTTCTGAATCCATTTCCAGGGTTATTTTTATCATTTGAGACCTCCTACTCAATTTCCTTCCTAGGGTTGCGTGCATGGCTAATTTACCATTTTATCCTTTGGCCTAATTTTCAGGATTTTCACTAATCTTTTCCTTTAATCCTCATTTAATATATTAATATATGATTTAGAAATGTGAGGTGTTATAGTGAACATAAAGATGATTCTGAACATGCACTGCTTTTAATATTGCAGAATTTTTATTGTCATTGAATGTTTAAATTTTGGGTAATCTTTTGTGATTGGGTGGTATTGCATAAATATAGTTCAAATTATGAATGGCATATTTCTCTCCTGTGCAGAGACTCGATATATTGGAAGCGTTAGAGGATGCAGTGGGGGATCTTAGTGATATGGGAGTGGCTGATGACATTTTTCATGCTCATCGTGATTTCAATGAGTAAGCTCCTTGTGAATGATTTATACGCATAAATTATGTTTCATTCTTGTGTAGAATGACACCCAAACAGATGGTTTCCAATTCTAGAAATTGGTTGATACCAGTAGGCTTGTTCTCATTAAGGATTTACATTTCGGATATTATACATATTTTCTGTTTCTAATGGAAGTGGATGGAACATCGTAGAAATAATGGTAATTGACAATGTAGAAGCAAATATATTTTCTTTTAGGCTGAAACTAAATTATCACTTTCCTGCTAGAAGGTCAAAGAGTAGGGATTTGGAATCAGGTATATGAATTAAGCTGGGCAAATGTTTACCTTTTAAAATTTTGGCTTGGTTGATTATTTTGTTTAACCTCTATCAAAATGGTGGAAAGCTTATTTTAATCTCAAAATCTGGCTTCTTAACTTTTCATTCTAAAAATTCTTAAGAGAATAGCAAACTCAACTTAGAAAGTAAAAGAAAAGGATGAACAAATGCACTATACTTGATTTAGACAAAGTCCCTCATTGAGGAGAGGCAACATAGAAGTAATCTCTCCATTTATATATAATGTAGTACTGCACTGTTTGATAAAGTCTTTGAGTTGTGCAAGGGCTTCGTAGTGGACTCATTTTGGCATGTTCTCCTATTCCTTGATATCTGGGTTTTGTTATAAGTTCTTGTGTCTGGCAGCTCCAAAATTGATAAGAAAAGTGTTTTTTTTTTTTTTTTTTTTTTTTTTTTAAATTCTGTTTATCATTAAAATATAACATTGAATTTAAGGTTCATGCCTTGTGTCCTCATGCAGAAACGATTATGAAATGTTATTGGCCCTTGATGAGCAAAATGACCAACATACTGGTGCATCTGCCAATCAGATCAATAGCTTACCACAGTCCACCGTCCAGGTAACTCAAGTCATGAGTGTCTGGGGATAATGGTCGTACTTTTTGTCCATTTTTGGGCTGACTCCCCTCCGTTTTTTTTTAATTCCCAACTTTTCGTCTTCTGCTATCACATTTTAGGTTTTGGGGCAGGGAAACCAGGTGGGGGAAAATAATTGTTGCGGACAACAATTCTTTTGGAAATTGTGGGAACAATTTTTGATTTAACACCATTTTATGTTCCTGTTTATTTGCCAGACTGACAACTTCACAGAGGCATGTGCCATATGTCTTGAGAATCCAGTCAGTGGAGAAATTATTCGTCACCTTCCCTGTTTGCACAAATTTCACAAAGATGTGAGACCATTAAACAATGAATCTATTTATTTGTTTTCGTAAAGAGATTATTGCAAAATGCTAATGCGTATTAACCTGTGTTATGGCAGTGTATTGATCCTTGGCTCCATAGGAAAACGTCATGCCCAGTGTGCAAGTCATCTATCAGCTAATTCTTTTTGGAATTTAAATGGTTAATTTATCATGCTGCGGTGGATTATCTCAGCCGTCTCATTTTGTCTTTTGAGGTAAAGCAATGCATGACAATATCTTTCCGCTAGAAGTTGAAATTGTAATAAAGACATGCTTCCTTTTCACAGTGTGTTATTTTAACTTCTTGATCTATTAATTATCAAAATATGAATATTACCGTATAGAAAAATCCGCAAGTTGGCAACTTTTATGGTGCTGATATAGTGTTACTGTCTTTTGGATTATGATTAGTTCTGGGATATGCATATTGAGATAACTGTTCTGAATCACGGTGTTGTAATTGAACTCCTGCTGCTGGTAATGAAGTCTGCAAATCAGTGGCAAGTCTGAAGGCCGTATTATTTCTAGGACAGATGAGTTACAAATGTTTGGTTGATGGAACCACAGTGATTTGTGGTAGCAGGTATCATGGGATTCAAAATTAATTTGCATGTGGTAATTGGTAAAGATGTATAATTTTGCACTGGCAAGAGCATGCCAATTGCAAAGTTTCATTAACCCAGTTGTTTCATGTTTTTTTCTGCTGCATCTAGATGGGTAATTTAGCCTATGAAACAAAAGAAAAATATAAGTCATTTGAACTTAAATAGCTCGTTTCCCTTGTGAAATAAAAATGATATTTGAAATAAGTTTTGCCAACTAATAATGGTTTTATTTTTGGCCGTGTATGGAATTCCGGCTTTGCTGGGAGAGATTTATTCACTTAATGTGATCTCCCGAAAGGATTAGTCTTCGGCTGTTGGTTGAAAGATGCTTTCTGAAACAAAAAAAAAGTCTCAAGGCCAGTTAGTGGCGGAGCTAAGCTCCAATTTTAGTTCGGGTCAAAAAAATTTGTATATCAAATTATCAAAATATTTATCGTAATTACATAAATTTATTATGAATGTTAGCATACTAATTTTTTAAATTATTTACTATATAATGTCATATAACATTAAAAGTTCAATTAAAAAACTGCTAATGATTTTATCACAAATATAAAAAGGTACTAATGTGACTGAAAAAAAAAACATGGTTTACATGTGGGAGTGAGACTAGGTCATATTTCTATCACAAATTCACAATCAGCATGTCTCTAGTCAAAAATAATTTTATCAAAATTATAAACTATGAGTGCGGTGTTTAATAGCAATGCGATTTGCAAGAAATAATTTTAATAATTACTAATTCTAACAAGGCTACCTTAAAGAAATCATTCCGCGAGTTCGTCTAAAACTGCGTTTGTGAGAAAATTATATTTTTCTTTTTTCTATTAAGGGTAATTTTGGTATTTTTTAAAAAAATTAACTTTGTTAACAAAATTTTGGATGGAAAATCAAATTAGGGGGGGTAAGTGATAAAAAAATTTAAATAGGGGATAAAATGATTAAAAATCTCGGGGAGGAGGTTAAGTGATTTTGAGGAAACTTGTAAGGGTTTTTTTTTTTTTAAGTTTTCCCTATAATTTTTTAATCTTATAACCTCAAAACGACGTCATTTTGAGTTCACCGGAGAATATATTTTCTCTATTTTTATTACATGTTTTTAATTTTATTAAATATATTTTAAGAGGGGATATTCTTGCTATCAAAATTTTTCACTATCAATCCATTACCTCTCTAAGAATATCCTCCCTCATATTTTAATTTTTAGATAAGTCCAAATTATAATCTTAAGCCTAACTAAATTATAATTAATTATAAAGGGGGAAATCACTGTCACTGCAGAAGTGAAGTGATTTTCTCATGTCACGGACTCAATAGTATTTTCCATTATTTTTTTTAAAACATGATGGGTCGTCCCACCATGTTTTTGTGTTAGCGGAAGACTCTAAAAATTTGCGTGTTAGAAGAGATACAAAACCCTTATATAATTATATAAAATAAATAAAATTTGTGAAAAATTAGCCTGGGTCCAAGGTGGCCAGTGTTTAGTTTCTCATACAATATATGTAGTACACTAGTTTGTTGCAAGAATGCATATGACCTGATAGTATTAATTTGAACCAAAAGTACTCCTTTACTTAAAGAAAATAATACATTGTTCCAAATTTTATGATCGATTTTATTAAAAGTAGTTTTTATGAAAAAGGTGTATTGGAAACACTGGTTGATTTGAAGAAGAAAGTACAGGTATTATGTTTTAAATTAGGCAACGGATTCCACTAGGTGACTCGTTTTTCTTTGGCAACATTAGAGTGGCATTATATAAGTACTGGTTTGCAACAATGCACAGGTTAAATATGCTTTCAACTTTAGATGTAAATTTTCATTGTTTGGTTTTATATGGTTATAGGAGGGTATGATTTTAAATTTTTTACGAGTGAGGTTTTAAAGAACTAGTGAAAATTACGATAAATCTTAAACGGAGTCTTTTCAATTTTTTTCTATTTTTCACTGGTGGAATTACGATAAATCTATTCACCTTTTGCAATACAGATTGACTCTTTTAGTTGCGAATGGGAATGGGATGTGCTCTTCCACAATATTATGGAACAAGAAGGTGTCGTCAAAGAAACTTAACTATGTTTTTTTTTTAAATAAAAAAACTCTAATTATCCCTATTTTTTAAATAGCACCCATTAAATTTCTAATGAAGGGGTATATAAATTTTCTTGAAGTTATAAATAAATCCTTTTCTACATAAGTTAAAGTAAAAGCTATATTGATTAATAATACATATGATAATTTATTTATTTATTTTAGAAAGATCTTCTTTTAATATGATTTTTTTGAAAATTATTATATATTTTCTATCATCTAAACAGAAAAAAAAAGATAATAAAATATTTGTTTTCTTTGAAAAAATAATAACAAGTTGGTGGCTAATTATATGTACGAATCTACAGATGTAACTGAGGTGATAACTAATTAGTTACTGTAGATAAGTTATCTGCATTTACTCCCAAAACGACGTCGTTTTGAGATTAAAATATTAAAAATTTAATTATAAATATTAGAGTAAATACCCTTTTGGGCTTATAATTATAATTAAAAAAATTATAATTATAAATATTACAATAATACTAAAATAAATTAAAATTACAAAAATACCATGATTTCCACCCAAAACGACGTCGTATGGACTTAATGCAGATAACTTATCTGTAGTAACTGTAGAAAAAAAAACTTTTTCCTTATCTTTTATTTATAAAAATACTAGAGTCTAACATTAATATAAGGAGGCAAGTCACCCTCATCAAAATTCAATTACGATACCAATCAATTCCTAAAAAAAAATAAAAAAAAAGGAATTTAATATTGGGTCCTTTTTTTCTGGAGTGACTCCAAAAAATTTTCTAATTAATCAGACACTGAAAAGTAATGGCCACTCATTATTATTATGTGTTGCTGCACAAGTTTTTTTTTTTTTTTAGTAGAAATATATTTCGCTTTAATTAATATTTTTATTTTTATAAAAACGAGTAAATTCTATTAATATTTTGGGTATTTTTCCCAAAAAAAAAAAAAAAAACATGATAAGATCTTGGGCATAGCAATAAGATCTAGTAGGGTGTTCATACTTAAATATCATTACAGAACTCTACTCTGCAATCTTGGTCTTTCATTCTAATGTAGAATGTTTCAATCTTCAATCTCTTTTCTAAACTATATAGTGATCAACTCATTTGACAAGTCAAGGAACAAACTTTCCCCTAAATCATTATTAAGTTCATTCCCTTCGCGGCAAGCAACCAATATATAGGCTACTTGGGTCTTAACGGATCATATGCAGAATATTTGATACAAAATACTAGTTTTCTACCCAACACAGATTCTGCTGGTAAGGTCAAAACAAGAATAACTCACAAACTAATGAGTCTGATAAATATAAAGGATTGAATTCTTGAGTAGTGATTGAATTCTTCACTACCATGTAACAAAGCTTTATTTTGATTTCTTAATTGATGACCAAATAAAGTGAGTAAGAAGTAACTAATTCTAGCGAGCATTCTTGGATAAAAGAAGGTTGTCCACTTTTCTGGCATTGCAAAGCTCATCAACACAATCACCTCTCTCAAAAACAGCAGCTGCCCCCATTCCAGTACCTGCTCACAATTGACAATATCAATTATTCTTAGCACAGTGTTCAAGCACACGCAGCACGCTTGCACATAATGAGAAAATGAAAGTACCTATGCACATAGATATAACTCCAAATCGACAGTCCCTGCCACGCCTCTTCATTTCATGCAATAGAGTTGCTGCACATCGGGCACCTTACCACCCAAAAAAAAATGCTTATATGAAAATAAAATCTCATTGGTATTTAGTAAGTACAAGTAACAGCAAGGTAGTTCCAATATAGATACTCCTTGGGTAACTATGATGCATGGATACTCCTGCCCTATCGGTTCATATAGATATTCAATACCAGTACTTATAAGGTATACAGGATACGTACCTAATACTCATTGGAGGAATAGGGACTCAATATCATTCAAGTACTAGTCAATCAATACATAACGAGTTTGGTTGCTAAGTTGTGTGGTTTGCTACTAAATGGAACAAACTACTACTCCACTCCCTTTACTCCACTCCCTTCAAACCTGGTGTCTTATAATATTTTCGATTACTTGATATGCTTAATGGATTTTTGTTGAAACTTTGGAATCGGAACATCACTGAAGTTACTTATCCTCTTATGAGGTGAATTTGGGGCCCACCACACACATAACTAATACTCTAAAACTAACCAACCATTGAACAGGTAAAGGGAGTAATTCACACTAACGATTTAACCATGGCTGAACTGGAGTATAATTGTAGGGGAATATGTTTATCATGTTGCATGAGACAATTTGTCTCATGCACACACAAAAGTGGGTGGAGTCCACTTTTTTTCTTTCTCTCTCCTCCTTAGTGGGTCCCACCTATTTCGTTTTTTAGAAACATATTTCCCATAATTAATATTAATGTTTTATATAAATATAATTACTATATTAATTTTTTATGGGTTTTATAATTCTCAATTAACATGAGAATTCAATTTTTCCTACACACCCTTCGATTTTCGTGCTGACATGGGTCCTACATATAATTTTTTCTTACACATGGGTCCCACATGCTTTTTATCTCTACAACATGATATTTCAATTCTCATTCAACATGAGAATTATAAAACCCATTTTTTATATCAATATCATTAATATTTGAGCAAAACTGTTAATTCTCACATATCTTAGATTCAAATTCCAAAGCAAGTTATATTTTTTTTGATTAAAATAAAGAAAATTTATACATATCATATATTATGAGCCAATTAACCAACAGGTTTACTTGTTTTAGTGGCATGTCAATCACTTTACATTTACGAGATCTAGGTTAGAGTCCAGGTTTTCTCATTTTGGTGTCAAGAACTAAGAAAGTCTCGACCGGTCCAACCATTCAAACCGAGACCTATTTGTATTGGTTGACCAGTTAAATGCTGGTTTGATGGCTCAAACCCTGGTTTCCTACATTCAAGCATGACCGTACCGGTCGGTGGACCAATTCCCAGTTCAACTAATCCAACTGGCCAGTCCGATCTTATTATATCTCTTGATAAATTGCCTAAAAAGAAGAGAAATTTCTATAAGTCTAAATTATGATTTGTCCCTCACTTATTCAGTTTTTCCATTTTGGCCCGTAAGTTTTCAACCAATGATTTCAACAATCAATTTGACCCCAAATTTTCAAATTTGTACGATTTTCATCTCATCATGGTATGCCTTCAGTAGTAAATTCTGCTTTTTTTTTTTTTTTTGGTGTTGGGGGGAGGAGGAAGGGCCGGCTTGGCTCAGCGGTAAGCTTGCTTGCCGTGGTGTGTCAGGTCGCGGGTTCGAATCAGTCTCTCTGCAGAAAGCAGGGGAAAGACTGCCTAGAGTATTCCCTTCCCCAGACACTCACGAAGTGGGTATTTGAACTGGGTCGGCCCTTTGTTGGGGGGAGGAGACAAGTAAGAGAAGTTATATTTTATATATAAATGGGAGGAGTGGTGCCGTAGCTTTATGAACTTGAGAATTTAAGTTGTTGAACATACCTGTTGCACCCAGAGGATGCCCAATTGCCATTGCACCTCCATTAACATTGATCTTTTCTGGATCAAGCCCTAGCTTGTTCCGGCAATATACGAACTGGGATGCAAATGCCTGAACACATGCAAATTATTAAAGTGAATACACACACAAATGGAGGGGAAAAAAAAGAAAATAAGACAACCATATTAATTTAATACCTCATTGATTTCAAAAAGGTCAATATCATCAAGCTCTAGACCTGCAGCCTTCACAGCAACTGGAATTGCAGCAGCTGGGCCAACACCCATGATGGCAGGATCCACACCAACTGCAGCAAAAGTTCTACATAACCGCCAGCAAATAATCTTCATCAGATAATAATAAAGCTAATTGTTTCCCTTATCAATTTCACATCTTAAGGAAAATATGATTGATGATTTTTGGATGGAATATAATTTATTAAGAGAAAGATAAATATGTAAGTATGAAATCCCAGTTCCTGGAAGACATGCTTGACAAGTTTGCTCCATAAATTTGTTATGATGAGTCTTCCTAGACAATACTGCATGAGTAATTAAAAGGACCAAGTCTCGCATTAAGGGATTCTAGTGTTTTTAAAGTATCCTCAATAATAATGTATTTCATATACCATCACAATCAGTTGAAAATTGGCAAATGTTATATGAGATTAGGAATGTGTACTATAACAGAGTGGTGGACACAGCAATTTGTCAACCATCAGGAATTTTTATTTTTATTTTATAATGTATTTTGAGCTATGAGCGATTATGCTTGATGAATCAAGCACTCTTAGGGAATACTTGCATCAGAAGTTGCTGGTGTAGTCAAGAAAGTTGGTACTAAGCTAGTGGAACTTGAGATTGAGAACCATTTAAATACACCCAACCCAATATAAGAAGGAAATAATTATATGAAATCTTGTAAAGTATAAATGTAGTTGTTTGGCCAAATCAATAAACAAGAAGTACATTATTCTTACAAGTTACCACTGAATTAGTATTTGTCCCAAAATAATCAAACACATATATTCCATTTTAATTTTTTTTATAAATTTTATCTTCTTGTTTAAAGGGGGAGAGCCCTTCCTCATTTATAGAGCATGCAGCATGCCAATTTGAAATCCAGATATAAATATTGACAAGGTTTATAGCTTCTATGTTACCCATTAAGTACCTGAATATACCAAGGATGGGTAGCCCCTTTTGCACTGCAACACTTCTTTTCATCAGCAGGACTGCGCCAGCACCATCACTTACCTGGCTAGAATTACCTAAAACACAGGCACAAATGATTAAATAAGGTTATATCAACTAGAAAGTATTTGAGGAAATGAAACACATTTTGAATGATCTTATACCAGCAGTGGTGCTTCCATCTTTCTTGAACACGGGCTTAAGCTTCCCAAGATCAGACAACGTTGTGTTCGGTCGAATTCCATCATCAACGGAAATGGTGACAGATTTCTCCTCGCCAGTTTTTGGGTCCACAATCTATTGAAGAAAAGTCTTATTTAGCACCTAAGGACCCAAAGAAAATTCAATAAATCCTGTAATGGCAAATACCTTGGTGGAAACTGGGACAATTTCTTCTTTAAATTTACCAGAAGCAGTTGCGGCAGCAGCTCGCCTATGAGACTCAACCTACCAACATTATTGTGAAGAAGATTAAGTTAAGAGTTGTTAAAATAAAATAAATAAAAAATAGAACATAATGTTGCACAACAAGATATATCCAACTCACCGCAGCCTGATCTTGTTCCTGCCTTGAAACCCCAAAGCGCTGTGCTACATTTTCAGAGGTAACCCCCATTGGTAGAAGGCAGTTTTGGGCTTGTTCAAACATTTTAACCTGTCACAACACAGTAAAAAAATATCAGGACCTTGTACCCATTATGAAGTTTTTTATTTCCTGAAAAACAATAACGATAAAGGTGATGAGTGAAGACAAGAGGGGCAAATACTTTGGGGTTCACTGATCCTTCCCATGCCATTGGATTAGCTGTCATAGATTCCAAACCAGCACCAATGCCTAAATAAAATAGTTAAAGGTAAGACATGGTGCTAAAAGTCATAGCAACCATAAGAAGTAAGAAACAATTTGATGAATGCTATACCAATGTCATAGAATCCAGCCCTTATAGCTGCAGCTACATCAGCAACAGCCTGGAGCCCAGAGGAACATTGCCTATTAACTGTCCTAACAGGCACAGTTTCTGGATGGAAAAAAAAAAATTACATATACATATATATATATATATATATATATATATATATATATATATATATATATCATATGTAAAATTAACAAAACAAAATCATCTATCAGGTTCACAAACTCAAATTATCAAGACATATACCTGGAAAACCAGCATAAAAAGCAGCCATTCTGCATTCACTAGCTCTTTGAGATCCAGGTGCCAATACAGTACCCACAACAATGTCACCAACTTCACTTGGGTTCAAGTTGGTTTTCTCTATTACAGCCTACAAAGAAACCTCAACATGATGTTCATAAAGATGGATATACATTAATAGAGCAGAATATGAATTAGAGTACAAAGTAAATGTACATAGACCATCATTGGTTACACAATGTAGTGACTCTTTTCAACTCATTTAAAATTTCGAGTGCAAAAGAATTATAAAAAAAAATAAAAAATGAATGAAACCTTCAAAACAGGAGCAAGTAGATCATCAGCGTGAGTGTCTTTGAAACCACCACGTTTAGCTTTGCAAAGAGCAGTCCGATATGCACTGCAAATACATAATATTATTCATCTGGATAAAAATTTAAAGAGCTCTCCAAAATACATTCACATAATTCAAAGCTAAATACTGTTTGGTGCACAAGGCTCCCCGACTTGCGAAGGTAAGGATGAGGGTCAATTGTATGCAATCTAACCCTTGTATTTTTGCAAAGAGACCGCTTCCTATACTCGAATCGGTGATCTTCCAATATCATCATTTATTTATTTTTAAATAAAACACGTTTAACTTAAGAAATTTCAATCAAGTAAGAGCTGAACTTACGCCACAATCACTACATCGTCCCCAAACGCAGCCGTCCTTGGATAAGCAGCAGTATCTCCCGCCAAACACACTGAAGCCTGGTGATCAAATGTTCAACCAAAAAAGAAAAATCCAACATAGTAAGTTCAATTCACATCACATGAATACACCCATACTCAATGTTTTGAGCTCTATATACAAACACACACGACAAATACAAATAATATTTTCTAGCTAATGCCTAATACTAAATTAATGAAACTAGTTATAGCAAGAGAGTAAGATAGATGGGTACTTTTTCCCTCTTGCCAAACACCCCATTCAAATTCTAATGAATACATGGATAGATGCATACAATTACAAGATCAGAACTTTTATACAATTCTAAGCTACTAATCAATCAAGGAGAAAGAATTCAAGCAGAACTGGCAAAAGGGTACTTTTTCCTCATGCCAAACAATCTATTCAAGTAAATATACACACATTCAAGACCAAAACTTTTACAAATTTCTAGCTAATAATCAACCAAGAAAACTGATTCCGCAAAAACTGCCAAATGGGTGTTTTTCCCACACGCCAGACAAGCTATCAAGCAATGTTATTAAAACCGGCCGGTCATTGACCCGGTCGAGATACTGGGTCACTGGTTCAACAGCATGACACGGTAATTATATGTAATTTTATAATTTATATTAAAAATTATAAACATATTTAAATATCCAAAAAAAGATAAAAATTTCAAATATTTTAATATAAAAAATAATAAATGACATAATCAAATAAAAATATAATGATCGTGATACGAGGCTTTAGGTTAAGAAAATGATATTTCTAATTATAAGTCAAATCAAAATTTTCTGAATAATGGATAATTGAGATAATATTACTGTTGTATGTACGTACCTTACGTAACATAATAAGCAAAAAAATATTTATTTTTTAAAAAAAATTAATTTTTTTTTGGACCGGGCCGGTCACCGATCTTCGTGAAAATCAACAGGATCGCACATGCATAACTGGTCCGTTGCTTGAAACAGGACCGATTATATGACCGGTTTATCGGTTCCTGATTGACCCGGCCAAGTCGGTCCGAGTTTCAGAAAACTACTATCTAGACGGGTTAGGCGAAAAGTAACGATTAAAACGCCAAATTATTGAAGAAAAGTTGAAAATTGAATATAGAAAAAGAGACAGGGAGTGAAGCTAACATAGAGGGATGATGATGAACCGTTGGCGTAGATCGATGAAGGATTGAGATGTTGAAGCAGAACTTTCTGTCTGTTGATCGCTTTCTCCATTTTTGGTGTTTCGTGAATTGTGAATCGCAGCGAATAGTGTGAGAAACAAAATCTTGAATTTTAACTTTATTTATTTTAGCTTTTGGCTGTTGGAGAAGCAATAGAAAAATATATAATTTATTATCAAGGGAAAGTAGATGCGATTTTAAAGGAGTTAAATCACGTCATTTTACTAAAAAATTCTTGTATTTTATGATGAAAGATGGTGTTATATAATAGAAATTACGATGGGAGAGGACGAGAGATTTTTTTAAAAGAAAAATATTTGTTATTTAAAGGATATAAAATTGTATTATTTGAAGGGGAAGGATATCGTGACAACCAAGTTAGGTTACTACCAAGTGACTACCAATCAATCTTACCGTTATATTTATTATCTTGATCCAACAGTTATATTTATTTCCATCTTTGTATGGTCATGATTTCCCAAATTTAATTTTTTATATTTATTTTCACCTTTGTATAGTTATGATTTCTCATATTTAATACTTTCACTTTAAATATGGAGAATCATGACCATACAAATATGGAAATAAATATAACCGTTGGATCAAGATAATCGATCTAACGGTGAAATTGATTGGTAGTCACTTGATAATAACACAACTTGGTTATCACAATATCCTTCCCCTTATTTGAAATATAGTATTTTGGTATATTTTTATCTTTTCTTTCTTTGGTAATATTCTCTTTTTCTTTCTCTTTTTAATTTAGTGGAGGATAAAAAAAGTAAAACAAAAAAAAGTAAAAACAAAAAAAATATAATAGTTATCTCCAAATATATATATATATATATATATATATATATATATATATATAATAATAGTTTCATTTAAAATAATACAAATGATAGAGATACGATATTGTTACTACAAATTAGTATTACTATCAGTTTGTTTCATCGTTAGATTAATTATATTGATCAAATGGTTATTTTTATTTTCATTTTTGTGTGGTTATGATTCCTCTATTTAATATTTAATGTGAAAGGATTAAATTTTGGGAATCATAATCATACAAATGTGAAAAGAAATATAAAATATTAAATATAGGGAAAAGAAAAATGATTTTTATAAAGTTAAATCAGAACCGTTGTATCTATATAACCGATCTATCAGTGAAATAAACTGATAGTGACATTCATAATAATATTAATTGATAGTAAAAATATCTTATCTCCAATAATATTTTCATCGTTATTATTATCATGATCCTTTGACACCGGTGGTTATCATTTATTGCAATTAATAATTAATTAATGAGTGTAATCCCCAATAAACGATAATCGTTGATTGGCGGAAATCAATGGTCGGGATTTGGTGTCAAATTTTAAAATTTGACACCGGTGTCAAATGATCCTACCTCATATATATAGATATATATATATGGTTTAGTGTTTGTCGTTTAAATGACATAAGTTATGTCATTTTAGGAGAGAGATAGGCACATGAAAATCATGGGAGAGAGAAAGTGGGTGATTTTTTTAATTTAAAATTTAAATAAAAAAAATTATTTTGTGTTTATCTCTCTTAAAATGACATAAATTTATGTCATTTAAAATGACAAACACTTTTCTCATATATAATAATAATAATAATAATAATAATAATAATAATAATAAGAGTTTTATAAGAGTTATGTTGTATGAAAAATGGTTGTGTTACGTTACAGAGATTCGTTTTACGTGACGGGGATTTTTTTTTGCTGCGGGCCTCATAAAATATTATGTGTATAAGAACTTTTTTGTGATTATGTTAAATGATAGATAATAAATCATAATAATAAACGATGTAAGAAGATAATGTTGTCCCGACTGCCGAGGGACACTCGGGATGAGAAGATGACATTGGAATTTGTGTCTAGAAAGTTGGGCATTGCTTCCACTTTCCATTCGCGGCTTGTGGCGCGTGGTTTACCATTTTCGATCCTTTATTAGAAGCATAATTTTAATTGGTTTATACATATTCATTATTATCACATTATCCATATTCACCATTCAATTTAATTGATTAAACCTGAATAGAAAGTCTCATAATTAACTATAAATAGGATTTGGATCCTCTTATATATTATTTAATATGATCATATCATACAAGAGTATTATAATCATTTAAGTATAAATTAATGACGATGAGAGATGGTAGAACAAAATATTGGAATATGATTAAAGTGACCAAATCATAATCATTAATTTGTTTTTAAATAATTGTAATCCTCTCATATGACATAGTTATGTCAAAAAATACATGAGTGATGAGACTCACATATAAACAACCTAACTTTGAGAGGTATGAGGATTAACATGGAGTAACGATAAATTTGGTCATTTAAATTTTGATCAAAATATATCAGCATCTGACCTATTTGGTTCGGTGTTGGCTAAATAATGAGGCTGACTTAGCATATATTTTAAAATAAAAGATCTAGCCTATCTCTATTAACTCATTTAAACTTATTAGAATGTCAATATCTATCAAGAATTAAAAAATATTATTTTATTAAATAAAATTATTTAACATATTATTTTATTTATTTAAATTAAAATAAATAATATAATATTGGACAACCTATAGAATCGTAGATTAAGCCTTGCAAAAATAGTTCTATAACCAATTTTCTATACAGATTTTTTGTAGGCTTAAATATGTTCTATTTTGTTATATAGTAAGTCAAATTGGATTGGATTTAATATAAATCAGGTTATAACCCCATAATAAACGGTGAGGTTCATTTACCCCCTAGATATTTATTCCTATCTTATTAATCGAAATTTATAGTCTATTTGGTATTATGTGATAGTATATGTTTATATTATACATTAGGATATTTTTAGATGTTTGATGTAACCATCATATAATATAAATTTACACAGCAGAATTCGTTAATACGTCAAAATAATGTATAACTTAATCAGACATAAGGGTATATGATTAGACCTGATAAGAGGTTGATGTATTACCATTACTGACCTATACAATTATCAAGAATTAATATATTATTTTAATATTAACATATTAAAATAATTTTTTTTTAATTTATTAATTTTTAAAATATTAAAGATTTTTTTTTTTATAAAAATTAATATATATTTTTTGGATACACTGATCAATAGAATTTTATAAATATTAATATCATATGATATATACGGAAGAATTATATAAATTCTTTATTAAAGGGTATTTTTGTTAAAAATATTTATTTTTATCATATTTAGTATATAAAATACAGGATGATATTATTGTACAATATTATCTTAAATAATATTATGTCAAATACTAAATAACATTAAAATTTAATCAAACCATATACTATCAAGTCTTATACTATCATATGACACATTCAGAAGAATTATATAAATTCTTTATTAAAGGGTATTTTTGTTAAAAACATTTATTTTTATCATATTTAGTATATCAAATACCAGATGATATTATTTTACAATATATTATCTTAAATAATATTATGTCAAATACTAAATAACATTAAAATTTAATCAAACCATATATTATCAAGTCTTATACTATCCTGAGCAGTGTTAAAAAACCTGACCGACCTGGCTGAGTCGACCCGGGAACCGATAAACCGATCATATAACCGGTCCGGTTGAAGCAATTGACCGGCCATGCATCAGAACCGGTGCCACTCTGTCCGACCCGGCCGATTTTCATGAAAACCGGTGACCCGGCCCGGTCCAAAAAAAAATCATAGTGGACATATTTGAATATTTTTTTTGCTTATTGACTTACGTAAATTATATACCTACAACATTAATATTATCTCAATTATGCACCGTGTAGAAATTTTTGATTTGATTTATAATTAGAGATGTCATTTTCTGAACCTAAAGTCTCGTATCACGTCATTATATTTTTGTTTTATCTTTTATTGATGATAATATGTGATTTATTTTTGAATTTTTTATCATTTTTTTATATTTGAATATATTTATAATTTTTTAATATAAATTATAAAATTACATATAATTACTTGATCAATACGATGAAATTAGTGATCCACTAATTAAACCAGTGACCCTTTAATCCAAGGTCTTAATCGCATTAATGACTGAATCCATTCTAACATCCTAATTATTTTAGCTTTAGTTTAGCTAAGACAGAACAAACAGAGGTGTATCCACGTAATTGAGGGCGCTTGTAAATTATCCAAGTTTGGACTCTTAAAATGCGTGCCTTTTAAGTAAGCAAAGATTACTCAACACGGAACACGTATGTGGATAAACGATTATTCATTCATTCACACTCAACGTGGACGTGAATGAGGAAAAATTTGCTATAAAATTGTGAGAAAATGTGCGTTTTATTTTAAAAGATATAAAATCATATCATTTTATTCTTTAAGTGAATGAAAAAGATAAATTATGAAAGAGAGAGTTAGGGGAATTTTTTTTTGAAGATGTGGGTCATATTTTTTTTGTAAGAGTGAAAGAATATAAAGAGTGCTATTTAAAATGACACATCTCTTTTCCAAAATTGTATAACATGTTCTGTCAGAAATTTTGGTAATAAAAAAAATTAAACAACTATCTAAAAAGCTAGCAAATTTTCATTAAAATTTTTGGTTATCTTTTAAAAATGATTATAACAATAATTGTTTGAAGATAACAAAATAGGAGAAAATAAAGTCAAAAATGTTTTGCATTTAGATATAGCATTTCAAACATATATTTTAGGTATAAATCTAATAAAAATGACATAAAAAAGTTAAAAATGTATATGTTTGAATTTTAGATAGAGGGAAAGAATTGTGAAGGGATTGGTTGACTTTTCACTTCTGTGTTTTTATAAATTACGAATTTTGGTTTCAATAAAAACTATTATTTTAACTTTAATAATATCTTTTTTCAAAAGTTACATCTAAATACATCCATAAAGTAAAACATACTTTTATTTTGAAAATAATAAAAATTTCGTAGAGGGAAAAAACCATCCAAACAAACTCTTAGTATTCAATTATAATTGGGTTATTTTTTTTTAAATAAACACACATTTAACAATTCGAAAACAACACACAAATAAAAAGAAGAAAAGGAAAAGTAACATGAAATTAGAGAAAGCATGTAGAGAGAGATTGAGATAGAGAAAAATTCCTCCATCTATTTTTGGCTATGACACTACTTGAAAGTAACTATCCTTGCACGTATCTTCGTTTTTTTTTTTTTTTTTTTTTTGGGTTTTAGTTTCTTTAATTTTGTTTGTTTGTTTACAATCCTTGTTTCCATCGAATTCCAACTTGAGTAACGCGTACATCAAGATCGCATGCTAATATTCCGACATCGTTTTAACTTTTAGTCAATATTAAAGCATCTCCGTACCATTATTAAAGCCAAGATAGAATAATCATAAGATGCTTAGAATAATCAAAAGATGCTATGTGAAAAAAAGAAAATAATAATCACAATAAGAAGACAAAACATTAAGGGCATGTTTGGAGCACCTGATGAGGAATACTTTTATTTCTTGTTTAGTGGGTCAATAGGATATGATTATTTTATTTTATTGTCTCATTTTACCTATCCAATACATGATTTCTTATTTCTTATCCTATGGGGGAGCTGGGTTAGAATTCAATAGGATAGGATATCAATATTGAATACCCAATATATCCTCACGCTACCCAATATATTTCCACACTACCCAATATATTTATATTTATTACATTTTTTTTCTCCTTCTACATACTCTTATCATATTGCTAATCAGGTGCTCATCAAACACAAGACATGATATGGGCTTATCAACCTCATATCATATCCTACCCTTATCAGTCTCATATCATATCCTATCTTGTCCACCAAACGAGCCCTAAAAAAGGTATGGATGATAAGTATTGATGTATGAATAATAAGTGTTAGACCTAATATTAGGTGTTGATTTACGTGCATAAATTTCTTAAACAATTGGCATAATACTTCTGATATCGATGTTCATCAATCTAAATCGCGATGATTGAACCGAAAAATCGAAAAAAAAATCGCAAATTGTAATTGGATTTGATTGGTTTTCGAATTAGTTGGTGAAAACCGATCCAATATATTAATTTTCCTCTACCTACTTGAGCATTTACCCAATCATAACCCAAAAAATGCTAAATCCAAAACTTATTAACTCATCAGCTAAACCCAAGAAAAAACATAGCCACATCCCATCAGCAAAATTTCATCTGTGTAGAGTTTTATATCTCATGGCCTAAAAAAAATAGATTATCGTTTACTAATGCTTCTATATTTCAAAAAATAAAAAATTAACAAATCCAATATATACAAAAGATATGTTGTTTGCACAATAATCATCAATCAAATTTTAGGTTTTTCAAAAAATCAAAGACCAATCCAATCCAAACCGAAAAAAATTAGATTGGATTGGATCAGATTAAAAAAAAAAAAGTAAATACCTTTTTTGGTCCTCAGCAAATTTCACGATGTCCGCTTTAGTCCCTAACAAATAAAAAGGCCATTCTTGGTTCCTAAGAAATTCAAAATGGACCCATTTAGTTGAAATTGCGGTCCTTCACAAATTCAAAAATGACTCATATTAGTCACTCAAAATGATTAAAATGGGTACATTTTGAATTTTTTAGGGACCATGATGGGCCTATTTATTTGCTAGAGACTAAAACGGATATCGTGAAATTTGCTGAGGACCAACTCTAAAAAAATTCCAAGTGACTGGATGATTATAATCAAACTGAAAGGATTGGATCAGAGTATTTTTTCTTGCAAAATTGATCCAATCAAAACTGCAAATACCCCTAACTTTTGATAATATGTGTAATGTTTTTCATGTTGTATAAGATATTTTAAAAATATGTGGGGCACATATAGGGTCATGTAAGAAGAAGAGAGAGAAAAAAATTGGGTCCCACATACTTTTAGTGTGTGTAGGAGATAAAATTATCTCAGATAGCATGAGAAACATTAAATCCTTTGATTATTATAGATTTTGAATTTTATATTATTTTATTCTTGAAATTGTTATTCAAATCCAACTTATTGGCGAATGAATTATTCACTAAATATCCCTCTTATTTTTATTATCCTAGTGTTATTTTGTTTATGATTCATCACATTTTCTTCACATTTATTTAAGTGATTAATGTTTCTTACATTGTCGGAGATAATTTTATCTTCTACACTGATGCTCTCCGGCAAGTATACCGATCGCACAAGTAATAAAGTGATAAATACAGTTCGTCTCCACAGGGATTAGATCTAATATCAAGTAAAAATTTTCTTAAAGAATGGAAGTTTTCAAATAGGGTTTGTGTGACAAATATTGTCAAATTGAGTGAAATTAAAAATAAAGACTTGTTTTTGTGTTTTTTGAATTGAAAAAGAAAACAATACAATTGAAAATGAATTTTTAGAAAAATATGAGAAAAGTATTGTAGCCAGGGTTCATTCACCAAATGATCCCCGCTTTTTACTCCGGATTGATTTATAAAAATCATTTATATAATCACTCAGATAAATTATCATCTAAAAGATTTAATAGTTAACCCTCAATTCCTTGCAGGGTTAACCCTTTAATCCCATGAGAAACCCCAATTCCTTGCAATGTTTCTCATGGGATCAAGCAATGGGCGTGATAATTTAAGCATCTGCAATCGTATACACGTCTATTCCTAGCACGCATACAGATTGTTATCTTACCCCCTTTCGAGATCAAAACCCCAATATTCCTATCTAGGATTTTGATCCTCAGAATATCCCCAACTATCAGATTGATCAATTCTAATAAAGGGAATATAAAATTCGCACAGAGTAAAGATAAAGATAATTATATAAATTAAAAATCACAAATCAATCCTTCATGTCAAGGGTTCACATATGGATCGTGACCCTGACTACAATAAAAATGATCTAGCCGATCAACATCATGATCGCTGATCTAAAATTCAACATAAAATTAAAACAAAAGATAAAGAAATACTAGATGTAGATGAAGAACGAAGAACATCCAATGCCCTTCTCCTCCAATCTTCAGATCTGTCTCTTAACCTGTATCTGTGTTTTTCCTTTTTTCAGATCTGCCAAGTCTGTGTATGTCTGCTGACCTAATTGCATAAAAGGTCCTTTTATATTGATTTCTTATCGTTCCAAAAATGCCCCTCAGAAAACACGGAGATCCATCCCGCAAACCGGCGCCGGTTGGCACCGAATTGGCGCACGTTTGCGCCACTCCAAATCTTGGCGCTGGGTGGCGCCACTTTGTCACACAAATGGCGCTAGTTAGCGCCACTTTCACTATTCATTGGCGCTAACTAGCGCCAACTTCCTTCACTTTTAGGCGCTAGCTAGCGCCAGTGCACTGAGTTGCGGCGCTAGCTTGCGCCATTTCCTTTGTAAATTGGCCTCCCTTGCGCCAACCTTCTGTGATATTGCGCTGAGGAGCGCCAGTTTCTTCATGAGTGGGCGCTAAGTTGCGCCAAGGTTCTGTCTTGCTGCGCTGAGGAGCGCCACTTTGTTGCTACCTCGCGCCACTTTGATGTCCTCGCTGCAAAGTTCGTAATCTGGTGCGGTTTTGTGCCAGTTTGGTGCTGACCCGCGCCATGCTTAGAACTCATAGTGTGCTATAACCGTGGAAAATTGCATTAACAGGTTTTTTTGTAATTCTTCATTTATTTTCCCTGTAAAAATACAATTAAAAGGTGAATATTATTGACATTCAAAGAATCAATATAATTAGCCAATATGTATTTAATTTGCTCTCTTATGACTCAATTCTTGTCAATTTTATCACAGAAAAATCACACTTGCCAGAGGCACATCAAACCATTCCCAGATTTAAACGTTGCTGTCCCCAGCAATGTAAAAAACTTAATCCAAGAAATATTCACTTAATCTAACATAACAATCATAGTCCCTCTCAAACTCAATATGCCATGTATGCCTGACTCAATATCATGAACTTCCAATAATGCCATCAGCTTCTTAAATATATAAGTCTACATTGATTACCCCTCACACAGATAAATAATGTTCACTCAACACTCAGTGTTTAAGGGTATCATGAGCACTCAATTACTCAAAGCTATAACACTACCATATGCTTGATTATATTCTACAAAATTCTTGAAATTGAAGAATCAAACACATGCATTAATTGATCAAAAGGACTTCACAGGTTGTAACTTTGGCTGGGGTAATAGGTAGGAAAATTTGGATAGTAGCTCAAACAACCAAGAGATTGAAAACTGATATTATTTCATTTTTAACAATTTCAACTCAATTGTTTTGCTCCACTAACATTCCCACAGAATTCCGGGAATTCATTCCTTCCTGCCACCTTTTATTCTTTTCCTTTTTCTTGCTTTCTTTTTCTTTTTCTCTTTTCATTTTGCCCTTTCTTCTCTTTTTTTTTTTCTTGACCATTGTGGAGCTTACCTCACTTTCTTTACTTTATTTCCAACACTTTCAGTGATTCAATCTCAACCAAGGTAAGTTATATGGATATTGGCTAAGCCATTAATCAGGCCACAGGTCATTTTACAATAAATCAATTCAGGCTCAAAAGGGCTAGCAAGGGAAAATTTCATACAGGTGGGCTATTTTGGCCAATAGCTAATAAGAACAAAATGCCTTTATCATATCAATCAATGCATGCATTACAGAGAAACAAATCAAGTTCTAGAGTATTACAACAGTGAGGCCTTTCAACAAGAATTTCAGTGTTTAGGCTCAAAACCTCACAGCTATGGTATCAATGTAGACTCAAGAAAATTGACTTCAGACATTATCAAAATTCACAATCTTAATTCAGACAACCAAGCAATCATGCAATCTAATTATGCCTATGCAATGTCATGTCAGAAAGTCATACAATATATTCCAAGAATTTAATCATGTACATTAAAATGATGAGCACATTTAAACCTGGGATTTGTTCAAAACACACCATTTTTTTTTTTTAAGATAACACAAAATAACTATAAAAATAACTAAAAATAAATAAATTACAAGAGTTAGAATATCTCCCCTGATCGAAGAATTGAAGTTCTAAGGTGCAAGCCAACCATTCCCAGATTTAGAGCATTGTTGTCCTCAGCAATAATTAGACCACAAAAATGATTGAAAACCTGCACAATAGAACAAACAGTGGCATATAGAAGAAACTATAATGCACACATCAAAATATCCGAATGTTTGAGGAATAATCTAACAAAAAGAAAATAATTGACCCTAACTACAACCTATGGTCATAATCAAAACAGCAAATTTAAGAAACAGAAAAATTAAGTTAAATACAATATATCTCCATCCGTAGGAGACATCAATCGTCCTCATCTTCAGAATCTTCCGTTGCCATCCTTCGAGCATCTTGGAATGGATCAGGAGCAGGACGATACAGCTCTGGGTCCATAAATGGCTGTGAAGGCATGGGAACATCAGCTGGAGCCGGAGCAGGATAAGGGTTTTGATACACAAAAGGAGGAGGAACTTCTGGATACACCGGTCGGAATGTTTCAAATGGCACAGTAGGATATGCATGCTCCAGGAATTGCTGAAAATACTCTCCCTGCATAAGAAGTTTCTCATTCTGAATAGAGATACGCTTGAACTGCTGCTGATTCTGAATAAACATCTGTGAAAGCTGTTGTTGCATCTCATAAAAATCATAAGCAGGAGGAGGCCCTTGTGTAGTAACTGGAGTCGTACGAGCATAGTGTGCTTCTGAAGCATCCGACACAGGTACTTGAGGTATAATAGCCATATGTGGAACACGTGGAGAAGGAGGCCTACCAGCTTTGCGGCCTCTACTTCTGAAATCAACCTCAGATTTATCACAGTGATCTATGTATGTGTCCAGAGTCAATGTAGATGCAGGTCTAATATCAAACTCCTCATCTTCAGGAATAAGCACACCGGCCCGAATACACAAATTTGAAATGAGGGAAGCCAAACCCAAACGCTCTTTTTGCCTACTCCTTGTTATCATATGGCAAATTCTATCAGATAGTGCAGCAGAAATATGCAATCTTTCTTCCCCAATAAGTATATATAAGAGAGATGCCCTCTCAATATTCACATCTGATAGATTAGAGGATGGCAAGATGTTAGCATTCACAAAACAATGCCTGAAACGGCATTCACCAGTCAGGTGTGACATGCGTAACTTTTCTGGAATTCCCCCATATTTAGTTTCCCATTCTGAGAATGGTTGAGTTATCCTTTTCCGCACCATCTCAGTTACTTGAGGAAATTCCTCCGGATATTGCCTGCGTCCCATAATAGGTAACATGCGATTATAAAGATTAACATAATCGCAAGTCGTAGAAGAGTGGAAACTTGTTTGCAGGAATGCCTCAATGGTAGCTGAATCAAAGGGAACTGCAACTCCCCTTACCCAAGAAGTCCTGGTTCTGTGTAATTCCTCCAAATCAGCATTTGCATAGAACTCCTTCACAATTGAGCTGGGGGCTAGTTCAGCGTAATCTACCAGCTTCTCCCATTTCCTCCTTTGGATAGTTCTCATGATGGGATTGTCATGAGGTAGATCCAGAGAAATACGTCTTTCTGGAATAAAACCTTTGTCTACATATGAATCATAGAATCTCTTCTGAGCTTCCATGTGCAGAAATCTGCTTTCATCCAGAGTAGAAATTTTTCTCTTTTTTTTACTAGCAGCTGCTGGTTCCTTACCCTTAAAAGTCTGAAAATCAGAAATACAGCCAAGCCATAATACAGATAATTCCCAGATTTATCTCAAATCAAATCAGTTAATAAATATGCATGAAGATGGTATAAATATTGCAAATATTTCTAGCCACATCCTGCACATACCATTCCCAGATTTAATCTCAGATAATATAACACAAAATTGTTTTTTTTTTTTTTTCGCGAGATCCAGCGCCCCTACGCAGAAGGGCGCCGCAGGCGCGGCCTAGCGCAGTGGCGCGGCCCAGCGCCGCAGGCGCGATCGGGCGCCGCAGGCGCGGCCCTGCGCCGCTGCGCGATCTGGCGCCGCCCTCGCGGCCCTGCGCTGCCGTCTTGCGCGGCTGTCCGGTGGCTCTGCGCTGCTGTGCGCGGCCTTTCGCGGCTGTCCGGTGGCCTTGCGCCGTCTGCCGGACTTGTGCCGCTTGATCCTCAGTGACCAATAACTCATATTCATGTACAAAATCAAAGTTAAAAGTATAAGAAGATATAGAAACATACCTTTGGTGCCATTGATGATAATGAAGTGTGTGTGAGATGAAACCAAAGAGAAAGAAAAAGTTACGAAGGGGGAAGGTATAGAAGAGATAGTGTGGGATTTAGAAATAAGGGGAGGGGGAGTTATAAAGGGGATGTGTCGGTGGTGTACACCGACAATTTTTTTTTTTTTTTTTATTGGGTTGCCTCCCAATAAGCGCGTGTTTAACGTCACGAGCCTGACGGTTACCTCTTCACGTGCCAACAGAGTTGAGGTATTGAGTCACGGTATCGTGTGAAACAATTCCTTCATGATAGAATTTTAACCGCGAACCATTTACCTTGAAAGGTCTATCTTCATTCAATGGTGATATTTCTATTGTACCATAAGGAAAAACTGTTTTCACCACATAAGGACCCGACCATCTTGATTTCAATTTTCCTGGAAACAACCTCAAGCGAGAATTATACAGCAAAACTTGTTGGCCAGGAGCAAACTCCTTGTGAGTAATTTTATTATCATGCCACTTTTTGGTTTTCTCCTTGTAAATTCTGGCACTCTCATATGCAGAGTTCCTGAACTCATCAAGCTCATTTAACTGAATCTGCCTTTTTTCAAAAGCTTTTGTTGGGTCAAAATTTAGGAATTTGATTGCCCAAAAAGCTTTATGTTCCAACTCTACAGGTAAATGACAAGATTTTCCAAATACCAATTGATAAGGGGACATACCAATAGGAGTCTTAAAAGCAGTCCTGTACGCCCATAGTGCATCATCCAACCTCTTAGACCAATCCTTCAAAGAATTCCCAACAGTCTTCTCTAGAATCCTCTTTAGTTCCCTGTTAGAAACCTCTACTTGGCCACTTGTCTGTGGATGATAAGGTGTAGCAACCTTATGTTTAACACCATATTTAGCCAACAAGTTATCAAACTGCTTGTTACAAAAATGAGTGCCTCCATCACTTATTATGGCCCTAGGTACACCAAACCTGGTGAATATGTTCTTTCTCAAGAAGTTCATAACCACCTTAGCATCATTAGTGGGAAGAGCAACAGCCTCAACCCACTTGGAGACATAATCAACCACAACAAGGATATATTGGTTGGAGAAGGATGAAGGAAATGGTCCCATAAAATCTATCCCCCACACATCAAATAATTCTACCTCTAATATGCTGTTTAGAGGCATTTCATTCTTACGAGAAATGTTTCCAGCTCTTTGGCATTTATCACATTTTTCCACATAGTCCCTTGCATCCTTGAATATAGAAGGCCAATAATAACCGCTCTGCAGAACTT
>JAVKPL010010158.1:0-41510 GCA_032173675.1 Gastrolobium villosum | reverse complement strand
TGGGATGACTCAGCAAATGAAGGGTCTGGTGGTACTGGTTGCCTTGGTGTATGGGACCACCATTCCCAGATTTGATCCAAACCATGGATCCATGTTAAGAATTCTTTGAAACTTTGATTTTTCCGAGAGATAGAGTCTCGGTGTCTCTTGTCAAATTTCAGCTCCCGGTATCTCGTCCAACTTGTATCAAAGAATTTCACTACTTCCTTTCTTCTTACCTTCTTCTTTGTAGGAGTACGTCTCCTTTGGGGTTTCCTCCCATGTTTATCATCATCCTCATTGAGAATTTTGTGGGTATGGGAAGAAAGATCTTTATCCTTCAAATCAGTCTCTCGTTCCTTCAGTGCTTCAATCACCGCCTCCTTATTACCCCAGAAGATATCTTTTAGAGTTTGAGAAGGCTCCTTCAATTCAACTTTTGAGGCACTATCTTCTTTGTCCTCTTCTTTCTTTAAAACATCAAGATTAAAACAATCATCTTTGGGAGAAGAATATTTTATTGAGTCAAAGACGTTGATGGTAACGGCCTCATCATTCATTCTTAGCTCAAGCTTCCCGTTTTCAACATCAATTAATGCACGAGATGTAGCTAAGAAAGGTCTTCCCAAAAGAAGAGGCATCTCTTTTTCTTCCCCCATATCAAGTACCACAAAATCAGCAGGAAAGATGAACTTGTCAACCTTCACAAGAACATCCTCAATGATTCCACTAGGTTTCCTTAAGATCTATCAGCAAGTTGAAGAGAAACCATAGTGGGTTTTAGTTCCGTGATCCCCAAAGAATTGCAAATAGAAAGAGGCATCAAATTAATGCTCGCCCCAAGATCACATAGTGCCCTTCTGATTTTTGTATTACCAATTTCAATGGGAATGTTGAAGCTTCCGGGATCACGAAGCTTAGGAGGATATTTTCTTGTAAGGATAGCACTGCACTCCTCAGTAAGTGCTACAGTTTGGCACTCTTGTAACTTGTGCTTCCTTGACAAAAGATCTTTCATAAATTTAGCATAATTTGGCATATTGACCAAAGCTTCAGCAAATGGAATATTAATATGAAGCTTTTTGAAAAGGTCCAAGAACCTGCCATAATGCTTTTTCTGATCATCCTGTTTGAATCTTTCAGGATATGGTGCCATAGCCCTTACATATTCAGGTTTGAGCTCAAACCTCTTCTTTTCAACAACAATAGGAGGCTCTTTTTCTTCACCTTTCTGAATAGGTGTTTGGACATTAGAAGGAATCTCCTCTTCTTTTTCTGGCTCCTCCACCACCTTAAGCTTTTCTGGAGCTCCTACCACCTTACCACTTCTAGTTGTGATAAACATACAATCCTCCTTGGAATTTTTAAATGTGTTACTAGAGGAAGTGCCTGGATTTTTATCAGCAACTTGCTTAGCCAGCTGGCCAACTTGATTCTCTAAATTCCTGATAGAAGCATTCATGTTTTTAGTGGTGGCCCTAGTCTCTTCCATGAAGGCATTGGAGTGTTGGGCCATTTGTCCAACTAACCTTTCCAAATCAGAAGGCTCCTTAGCTTGGACTGGTGGAGGCTGCAAGTAGTTGTTGGAATTGTAATCCAGTCCCGTGCCTTGAGTTCTCCTCTGAAAATTGTTATTTGCAGAAGGGAAATCCTGATTCCTAGGAATGTTTCTTGGTGGAGATCTTTGCTCGTACCATACTCCATTCACTTGCACTTGTTGAGGAGAATCAGAAGATAACAAAGATGAGCATTCATTGGATTCATGCTCACCCTTGCAGTATTCACAAATCACATATGCAACTTGCATAGTGGAAAGTTGCATCTTGTCCAGCCTTGAGGTCAAATTTGCTAGCTGTTGTGCTAACAATTTATTTTCAGCTAGAACTGCATCATTGTTATCCAGGTGTAGAATCCCTCTCTTAGGCTTGGCTGTCAAACATTCATTTTCATTGGCAGCCATTCTTTCTATTAACTCAAGAGTCTCATTTGCTCTCAAGGATTTGATGCTACCACCTGCTGCACCATTCAGCACCATCCGAACTTCAGGTTTACACCCATTGAAAAAAATTCGGACCTGATCACCATTGGTCATGGGGTAATGAGGGCATCTCCTCATTAGATCCTTGAAGCGGTTCCAGGCTGCACACATAGTTTCACCCTCAGCCTGGGTGAAATTGGTGATATCATTCACCATCTGGTTAAACCTCTCCATGGAAAAGAACTCAGCAAAGAATTTATTTGAGAGACTCTCCCATGATGGAATACTTCTTGCTGGTTGCCTTTCCAACCAATTCAAAGCCTTCCCTTTAAGAGCAAAGGGAAACAGTCTTAGCCTGACTGCATCATTGGACACCTGGGGGTGTTTAGTGGAGTCACAGATCATCAGAAATCTGTCAATGAACCTGTGAGGGTCCTCATCAGCCTCTCCACCAAACTGAGCTCGCTCTACCAACTGAATATTGGCAGACTTGAGCTCCCAATGGTTGTTCCCCACTTCTGGATGAACAATGCTTGAATTTGGTCTATTGAATGCTGGTGTAAGAATTGTATCCATGAGTGGATTTTCCACATCATCATTATTCACAGCCATTGTTTGTGCTCCTTCAAACAGAATTCCTAACTCGTTGAATGCAAGCTTCTTCCGAGCAAGTTTTCTGTTCCTCTTTTCTGCTCTAGTGATTTCCAAATTAAGTGGAAATTCTGGGAGTGTACCTCGCATACAACTCAGAAAAGAGATCAGTAGCACTGTTTAAATAAAAAAAATTAAAATAAATAAAGAAAATAAAAATATTCACAAATATTCACAAATCCAATCCTAAAGATCAAGAATATATGATATAAGATAAACCAATCCCCGGCAACGGCGCCAAAAACTTGATGCTCTCCGGCAAGTATACCGATCGCACAAGTAATAAAGTGATAAATACAGTTCGTCTCCACAGGGATTAGATCTAATATCAAGTAAAAATTTTCTCTTAAGGAATGGAAGTTTTCAAATAGGGTTTGTGTGACAAATATTGTCAAATTGAGTGAAATTAAAAATAAAGACTTGTTTTTGTGTTTTTTGAATTGAAAAAGAAAACAATACAATTGAAAATTGATTTTTAGAAAAATATGAGAAAAGTATTGTAGCCAGGGTTCATTCACCAAATGATCCCCGCTTTTTACTCCGGATTGATTTATAAAAATCATTTATATAATTACTCAGATAAATTATCATCTAAAAGATTTAATAGTTAACCCTCAAGTCCTTGCAGGGTTAACCCTTTAATCCCATGAGAAACCCCAATTCCTTGCAATGTTTCTCATGGGATCAAGCAATGGGCGTGATAATTTAAGCATCTGCAATCGTATACACGTCTATTCCTAGCACGCATACAGATTGTTATCTTACCCCCTTTCGAGATCAAAACCCCAATATTCCTATCTAGGATTTTGA
Source organism: Gastrolobium villosum (assembly GCA_032173675.1). Taxonomy (NCBI): domain Eukaryota; kingdom Viridiplantae; phylum Streptophyta; class Magnoliopsida; order Fabales; family Fabaceae; genus Gastrolobium; species Gastrolobium villosum. Next base: position 38,092 of record JAVKPL010010158.1, on the reverse strand, counting down.
TCCTCAGAATATCCCCAACTATCAGATCGATCAATTCTAATAAAGGGAATATAAAATTCGCACAGAGTAAAGATAAAGATAATTATATAAATTAAAAATCACAAATCAATCCTTCATGTCAAGGGTTCACATATGGATCGTGACCCTGACTACAATAAAAATGATCTAGCCGATCAACATCATGATCGCTGATCTAAAATTCAACATAAACTAAAAATAAAAGATAAAGAAATACTAGATGAAGATGAAGAACGAAGAACAACTCCAGTGCTCTTCTCCTCCAATCTCCAGATCTGTCCTTGAACCTTGTATCTGTGTTTTTTCCTTTTTTCAGATCTGCCAAGTCTGCTGACCTAATTCAGCAAATGTCACATTTATAATATTCTCTTCTCCTTCCAAAAATGCCCTTAGAAAAGACGGAGATCTGTTCCCGCAAACCCGCGCTGGTTGGCGCCGAATTGGCGCTGGTTGGCGCCACTTTTGCACACAAATGGCGCTAGTTAGCGCCACTTTCACTATTCATTGGCGCTAACTAGCGCCACTTTCACTATTCATTGGCGCTAACTAGCGCCAACTTCCTTCCCTTTTAGGCGCTAGCTAGCGCCAGTGCACTGACTTACGGCGCTAGCTTGCGCCATTTCCTTTGTAATTTGGCGCTCCCTTGCGCCAATCTTCTGTGTTATTGCGCTGAGAAGCGCCACTTTCTTTCGTAAATGGCGCTAGGTTGCGCCAAGGTTCTGTCTTGTTGCACTATGCCCGGTACACCGCAACAGAATGGTGTATCTGAAAGGCGTAATAGGACCTTACTGGATATGGTTAGGAGTATGTTAAGTAATTCTTCTTTACCCATTTCATTGTGGACTTATGCTCTAAAAACTGCCATGTATGTATTGAATAGGGTTCCTAGTAAGTCAGTTCCAAAGACTCCTTTTGAACTTTGGACTGGAAGGAAACCTAGTATAAGACACCTGCATGTTTGGGGTTGTCAGACAGAAATTAGATACTACAATCCGCAAGAAAAGAAACTGGATGCAAGGATAATCAGTGGTTATTTCATTGGTTATCCAGAAAAATCGAAAGGGTATAGATTTTACTGTCCTTATCATACTACAAGGATTATTGAATCTGGAAATGCAAGGTTCATTGAGAATGGTGAAGTTAGTGGGAGTGAAACACCACGTAAAGTGGATATTCATGAAGTGAGAATACAAGTTCCATTGACTTGTAGCTCTAGTAAAGTTATTATTCCTTATGCTATTGAACCAATCAATAACAATGAAGGACAAGTTAATGATCCCACTACTCATGAAGAAATCATTGTTGATGAACCGAATGAACCCATAGTAGAAGAACCACAACAAATAGCATTAAGAAGATCTCAAAGAGAAAGGAGACCTGCTATTTCTAATGATTATGTGGTATATCTACAAGAGTCTGAATTTGACATGGGTATTCAGGATGATCCAGTAACGTTTTCACAAGCCATGAATGGTGAAAATGGTGATAAGTGGTTAGATGCTATGAAAGATGAGTTGAAATCTATGGAACAGAACAAGGTTTGGGATCTTGTTGAGTTACCAGAAGGGTGCAAGAGAGTTGGTTGTAAATGGGTCTTTAAGACCAAACGTGACTCTCATGGTGACTCAGAACGTTACAAAGCCAGACTTGTTGCAAAGGGATTCACTCAGAAAGATGGCATTGACTATAAAGAAACTTTTTCTCCAGTTTCAAAGAAGGATTCTTTAAGAATTATTATGGCATTGGTGGCTCATTATGATCTAGAGTTACACCAAATGGATGTGAAAACTGCCTTTCTAAATGGAAATTTAGATGAAGATGTGTACATGGACCAACCAATGGGGTTCATAGAAAAGGGTAAAGAGCACATGGTGTGAAAACTTAAAAAGTCAATATACGGACTTAAACAAGCTTCACGACAATGGTACCTTAAGTTTAATGATACTGTTGTTTCCTTTGGATTTAAAGAAAACATCATTGATCGATGTATATATCTGAAGATCAGTGGGAGCAAGTTTATATTATTGATTCTGTATGTTGATGATATTTTGCTGGCAACTAATGATCTTGGTCTTTTAAATGAGACTAAGAAGTTTCTCTCTAGTGACTTTGAAATGAAAGATATGGGTGAGGCAGCTTATGTGATAGGAATAGAAATATTCCGTGATAGATCACAAGGACTGTTAGGTTTGTCTCAGAAAGCATATATTAATAGAGTTCTAGAGAGATTCAGAATGGAAAACTGCTCATCATCTCCAGTTCCAATTCAGAAAGGAGATAAGTTTAGTCTCATGCAATGTCCTAAAAGTGAATTGGAACGAAAAGAAATGGATGCAATTCCGTATGCATCATTAGTTGGGAGTTTAATGTATGCTCAGACTTGTACGAGACCAGATATCAGCTTTGCAGTTGGGATGTTGGGTAGATACCAAAGTAATCCCGGTATGGATCATTGGAAAGCTGCAAAGAAAGTTCTGAGATATTTGAAAGGAACTAAAGGTCACATGCTTACTTATAGAAGGTCTAACAACCTTGAAGTGATTGGATACACAGATTCAGATTTTGCAGGATGTGTAGACACAAGAAAGTCTACATGTGGTTACTTGTATCTTTTAGCTGAAGGAGCTATATCATGGAAAAGTGCGAAGCAGACTGTAATAGCTGCGTCCACTATGGAAGCTGAATTTGTGGCATGCTTTGAAGCCACAATTCAGGCTAAATGGCTACGGAACTTTATTTCAGGGCTTGGATTGGTCGACAATATTGAAAAGCCGCTGAAAATTTATTGTGATAATTCCGCAGCAGTCTTCTTTTCTAAAAATGACAAGTATTCCAAAGGTGCTAAACATATGGAATTAAAGTACTTTGCCGTTAAAGAAGAGGTTCAGAAACAAAGAGTGTCTATAGAGCATATAAGCACCGATCTTATGATAGCTGATCCCTTGACGAAGGGATTACCGCCCAAGACATTTACTGGTCATGTATATAGAATGGGCATTATGTCAGCTAATGAATGATGACAATTATTGTTATGTATTAAGTATTGACACTCTGAGCTCATTGATGAATATATGTTTTTGATATTGACTTGTTTTCAATTTATGTATGCATGCAAGTATATGTGATGATATTGAAAATATTTATGGTCTGTTACGAAGACATTATTGTTGGACATAATGTATACTTCCTATTAAAGTATCATGTTAGGAAGAAGAGTCAATATAGTGGTACATGGAAGGGACTATGCCGACTTGATAGCATACAACCGCCATGACTCATGTTGATTTTATTTCTAATAATGAATTATGATGAGGTCAATGTATGGAACCTTAGCCTAGTAAATGCGCATTATAATGAATGTTGATTAAATCATGAAGGGACACCTCATGACATGAGACAAGTGGGAGAATGTAAAATTATTTGTCTCATGTGTTATATTATGTGTCAGTTGGTTTAATTAATGAAAAGGGCATTATGGTAATTTTGACTGTTAAGGGAAGTTATTTAAAATGTAACTGCTGATAGGTGCAGTTATGTTAAGGGGAAATGGTCAGTTTTCTGATTATAGGGTCTGACAGAAAACAAAGTTCCTTCTGAGTCTGCCCAGAAAGGTTGTATCCAATCCCTATCAAAGAAGATACAAGAACGGTGAAAGGGTTAAGGCTTAGAGAAAGTATTCCACCATCAAAGTTCTTCCGCACTAATGGAGAAAGGTACACTTTATGTGAAAACCATGAATTCTAAAGATCCTTTCATGTTCTTGAATGATTACTGTTGAACATGAGTCACTGATTAATGCTTACACCACTATCTCTTTTTCTTACTACTTCTTACTACTAAACCTTAACCAGGTGGTGTATCCCAAGGTTCTTAACATGGTATCAGAGCTTCTTCGTCCCCCACTTTCTCTTGTGGACTCTCTTAGCACATATAGGTTGAGACTGTTGCATCATCCACTTTTCAAACTCAATGGGTTCTCGTGTGAGGGGGCATGTTGAGATATATAGTCTCACATTAGTTGTATGTGCAACTAATGTGGCCTTTATAAGGCCTTTGGCACTCCCACCCCTTGAGCTAATTTTTGGGGTGGTGTATCCCAAGGGATTTCCGCCAATCCAACGGTTAAGATTTATTGGTATTTAATAATTAATTTCCAATAAATCTTAACTGTTGGATTGACGGAAATCAACGTTAAGGTTTAGTAATAAGAAGTAATAAGAAAAAGAGATAGTAACTATAACCTTATGTTATTGGAAAAGTGATTGTGTTATGTTATAGAGATTCGTTTTGCGTGCCAGAATTTTTTTTTTAAACATGCGGGCCCCACAAAATATTGTGTGTGTAAGAAACTTTTTGTGATCATGTTAAATAATAAAATGCAAACTCGTTAATTAATTAATTAATTAGTTCCCCCATACATACGAGGAAACAAAATTTCTAACATTATTATTATTATTATTATTATTATTGAGTAAAACAGAAAGAATTGAAAAAATAAATAGGTAAAGGCGTGGAACCTGAAGAAATTTGGAGTCTTGGTCGAGAGTCGAGACGCTTCAATTCAGCAAGAATCCGGTGTTTGCCTCTTTTGTCAGTGACTGTTGTTCCTTCCTGCAACTGAAACACTATGAAGACAGTCTTTGTTTGTTAATTTTGTTTTGTTTGCTTCCCAATTTAGATGACACTGTCTACCACAATAACCAAGCGCCGTCCAACAAGTTGGATGGGGATGCCACACAAGTGAACCACTTGTTTTGTTAGCTAGAGACTCCATGGGCATTACTAGCCCACGCATCTGTATTTTGTAGTTTCTATTTTCCCTCTGTTTCAAAAAAAAAAACTATTAACTAATTCATTTTAATTTTTTTGTAATAAATTTCGCTCTCCCGTGGGCTATTTTTAAGGTAGACATCTATGTAGCACCGATACCGACACGGGACACGTGACACGATACGACACGACACTCCGACGCGTTAATTCTAAAAAATGTTAGATTTCGACACGTTAGGACACGTTTTGATATTAAATAATATTTTTAATTTATGTAGTATATATTATATTTAATATTCAATAATTTAACAAAAAAAATGAATATAAACCTATAATATACATAAATTTTGCAAAGAAACATAACATATTCCAAATATTTATATTAAACTCAATAAAATGATAATCGTAATCCAACGAATCTAATAGTTGGAACTAAAAACTCAACGCAAATCAACATTTGAACTTTTTTTTGAATTTCTATAATGTGTGTTGGAGTGTCGGGGAGTGTCGGAGTGTCCGAGAGTATCGGGAAGTGTCGGACACGACACGTCAGGATTTTTGAAGTGTCGGTGCTTCATAGGTAGACATTCCTTTCGCCCTTTCTTAGATTCGACGAGATTAAGTATCAATAAATAAAGGGTTGTGTTTTTGTACAGGAGAAAAATATAAGACTTGCATAAATATAAAAAAGGTTTTATTAATGCTATGTTACATAATTTAAGTGTTGTTTTCTACTTTCATATCAAAAGGGAGAGAGAAAGTGGAATGATGAAAGAGAAAAAAAAATATGTGGACCTCACCTTTTTAATGTGTTTGTAAGAAAGTAAAGTTATATTATATTACATGATAAACATAAAACTCATATAAAAGACCCTGCCAATTTTTTTTTTTAAATAGTGGGATCCAAAACATTTTTGTGTATGCAACCGGAGACCAAATATCTTCGGTAGAATCAATTAGCCCATAAATAAATGAGATAAGATGTTTTATTTATCTTTTTTTTTCTTTCTACATTCGATATCATTGGAACATAATATCAAGTTTTAAAATGTATTAAAAAATAAAAGAATATAAACAAGAAAAGAAAATTTTAATTTAACATAAAAAAATAGTAATCAAGAGTCAATTAAGCTATTACAATACAAGGACATGCAACTATATATTTATTAATTGATAAGATATTATTATTTGTTTATCAGATAGTTTTATATAACAATTACTTGAATATTTTACTGTTATAGAATTTTTCTAATGATTATATCTTTTAAATTCCAAGCTGTCATTTTTTTACAAAAATATTATTTGTTATTATATTCAAATATTGTTAGCATTTAAGTATTTATTTGTAATTAATTATAAAATGTTTAAATAACTTCTCTCTTATTATCATATTCCACGTTAGGGTTGGCAAAACGATCCAAATGTCCAACTTTTAACACTTATATACGTCCAAGGATCCATTTTTAAGCATATACAAGTTTTCTTAGGTGTTGGTTACTTCATTTTACCCATTAACATGCCAAGATTCATCTTTAAAGCACAAAACACAAGATCAAGGTTGACACAACTTATCAAAGCTCAAAACAGAGCAAGATGTGCTCTTGGAGCTCACAAATGAACCCTCACAGATCAGCCAACCAAAGAGCACGAAAATGGCATACAAAGATGAGTTCTTTGCACCCAAAGATGACTCTTTGAAGCTCACAAGGTCACCGCCAAATGCTCTCATCAAACCACCTCTAAATCAGCAATATGAACCCACCAAGACAACCCACTCAACCCAGAAATATACTCATTTCACACTCACAAGTCCAAAGCCCACTCATACCAAGAGATTTAGTGAAGAGCTATGGAGAAAGGTGATCAAAATGGTGATTTCTCAAGCAAGGAAGGGGGTGGCAGCAAGGGAGGCTCAAGCTGCAGCAAAAGTCACGTAGGAGGGGAGTTATTTAGGGTTTTATGCCCACTAATAAGGGTATAAATAGCCAAATGGTCACTTACGCGCAGTATTAGCATTAATAGCTACGCAAAAATTTTTGATCCCAAACTTTGGAATCTTAACTACTCATCTTTCTAAGATTTTTCATATTTTTATTTTATTTTTCGGAGCACCTTTCCGGTACGCGCTTTTCCATGGCCAGTATCAGTTCTGGCATCAGATCTCATTATTTTGACTTGAAACTTATTGTACAAGTCCTACATATTATTCTAGTAATTATCATCCACTTATTATAATTTTTCGGGATACTTCACCGGTACGCATTTATACCGGGTAGCAGAACCGGTATCTGCGCTTTTCGCCCGAAAAACGACTTTCAGCATTATTACCCAATTACTATAATTATTAGAGCCTCATAATAATTATTAGGGTCAATTATGGAATTATTTCCTAATTATCACATTTATTTAATTAATCACCTTAATTAGCGGTGCGGGTTCTTACACGCGCCTTGCAGTTTATCCGTAGAAATTCAGAGATCGAAACATGTTCGGATATGTAGAAAACGTAAAAGTAAGAAATTGGCTAAGTGGGTTTATGGGGACCTCTTAGTGACTTGAGTGAAGTAATATAAGATGTAAAAGTAGTTTAATTAAGTATTCCGCAAAGAGTTTACAGTTACGGTCACAAATTTTATTTATTACGCTTTTACGGTTTTAAATGCTCGCGTAATAAACGGAAAAAGTTTACTCGCATTTTTATAAATAAATTCTGTGATTGTAACTGCGCTTGATATCATAATTAATGTTAACAATACCGATGTACAACGGGCTGTTACAGCTCTAATATATAGATTGCAAGATATCAATTTCAAATTACAACTTCAATTTTTATAGATTACCCGATTTTTATTATACCTTTGTCCTAATGCTTGTCGAACCCTGATTATGTCTTCACTAGTTGCCTTATGTTTTAGAACCTCGTTCAGCTCCATATATTCTGTTTCAAAGTTTTCATACTGAACCTGCACCCAAACAATTTTAAATAAACAACTTAATTAATTTTAACAGTGAGTGAAGTAAACAATTGAAAATAATTTATGGTCTTATATGAATAGATGTTGTAAAGGATCGCAATTTATGAATATTAAAACACAATATTCACCATAATCAATGTAACAGCCCGTTGTACACCGGTATTGTTAACATTAATTATGATATTAAGCGCAGTTACAATCACAACAATTCATTTATAAAAAAATGAGAATAAACTTTTCCCGATTATTACGCGAACAGTAAAAGTATAAAAAGCGTAATAATAAAAAGCTGTGATCGTAACTGAAACACTAGTGGAAGACTTACTTCACTATTTATACACTTTATTTTATCACATACAAGATATTAAGGGGTTCCCATAAACCCACTTAGTCAATTCCTCACTTTTTACGTTTTTACCACTTAACCAGATTTGCTAATTTATTTTTCTACGATCAAAAAACAAAAATCCAAACTTAGACTCCAGGTTATCTTTTTTCCTCATTCAATTACCTTTCTAACAAGCTATCCCACACTCGATTCCGAGCTCGTGAGCTCAGGTTATCGCCGTTTGAAGTTGGACCAACAACATTGCCTACCAACTCCAAAACAGCCTAAAATCTCCAATTTTCACAGAATAAACTGCACCTAACCGCTCAGCCAATGACTCTCAAACTTTTACAACATAAGCTAGACACCTCAAACTTCGATTTGATATATCGTATGCTTAATTTGACCAAGTAACGAAGCGGGAATTAATTTCTCAAAACTGCTTCAAATCTGCCCACTAAACAGGACAGAACAGGGCAGAAAATGACAACAGCCCCCATGGGCTGCGCACACCACCAATGATCCTAGGCTTTTGACACAACGTAGGGGACATATTAAGCTTCAAAACGGCATATGGTACGTCCCAATCGGACCACTATGGAGAGAGATACGCTCTCCTAAAGTTCACCCAAAAACTGCCAATTCTACAGAAATTTCGCCAGAGTTTCCTTTGTATTTCCTAAAATCCCCAAATTTGCATAAGCTGTTTAACACCACTAATACACCTGAAATCCAGCAAAATCCAATGGGTGGCACACACAAGGACCAATAACGCCTTGGGGCACTTACAACCCGATCCAATACACACTTAAAACATAAACAATTTCATGCATAAACCATAATGCGGGTAATCATAAACTTACAATAGGCCTAAAGCCCTTCCATCATAATGCATACATCCATGGTACATTTACAACACTGGATTACATTTACATTTACAACTTTAACTTTAAACTACAAATATTTCCATATTACAACTTCACTTGCCAAATAAATCCATAAACTAAAATAACATGAAAACTAAACTATGCACCACTGCTCCACTCGTCATCATGCGGGCTTCCCGCCCGCTGCTCCATATCCACTGGTACATCCTGAAATAATGCCCCGAGACGGGGTGAGATATACGGATATATCTCAGTAACCAAGAGGTTCTGGAGAAAACTCCGCCCAATGGTTCACTTCGATGTATATCAATAATATAAAACACCATCACTGTTATAAAATGGGATAAAGCAAGGGATTTAGAGAAAGGGGGAATATATCAGAACAACTACGACATGCGGGATGGTAGCTACCAATACCACGCCATGTCCTCGGCTATACGCCTATGGGTACTACCCCTGGCGTGTTCATAGAACAACCCACCAAGGTACCCCTTCCAACCATATACACCCGAGACTACCTAGTGTGCTCGTATCCGGATAACACACCACGACCCTGGGTCAACTGGAACTCCCTCTCGGAGACCTATCCAGTGGCAGTCCGGAAAACTTGCCCGAAGGCTAAAAATATCTACTGGCCAGAGACCCGGTACATAAGTACCCACTGTGATAATACATATGCATGCTCATGCTATTATACACTACTCATACACACTTCCTACCATCACCCTCAACGGGTATGGTGGAACACATAAGGGGAACAAGCCCCAGTACCAAGAGGTTACCTTTCTTTTTATCCGTCCACTGAGCTCCGCAGAAACTCCACTTATAGCTTGATACACAAGGAATGCCTACACAGAGGACCATTCCACACACTTAGAACTTTGAATCCACTCATGAATTTCAACATAACATGTATAACCCACATCACTTACCTCAATCCACTTGATCCAGGACCAAGGGCAATCCACTGTTTCACTGTTCCAAGTTTATATCCACGTACGGCAACCTGTACAACCATGCACAGCCATCAGTTTCAGTCAAAATACGTCAAAACGCGAAAACGTCGGATTTTCTCTCCACTCCCTTAAGGGTTCGGCCAACATAGTGTTATTTTGGGTTTTATTTTTCTAAATTTTCTTTCTCATTTTATTTCACTTACTTAGGTTACCCAAAGGCTAGTTCAATCGTCGTTTTCCGGTTTTACGACTTTTACGCAATGTTTTGCGAAATATTACACTTTAGGCACATTTTGCCACTTTCAACACTTATTATCTTTACATTGATTCTTCCTCATGCCAATCACCACACAACCCATCTAATAACTTTTCCATCACACAACACAACACCAAAGTGTTCTAAAACATCAACTTGCTCAATTGTACATCAATGGCCGAATCTTGGTTAGTCCAAACCAAGGATTTCCACTCAATTCCTATGGCCCACAACTCACATAATCACTTCCTAACATCATATAATCACACTACAATTCACTATACCACACATTAACACAAAACACAAAAAAATCCATTTCATGCACTAATTTTTTTCTAAGTTAAAATCCATTTTTTTGGCTTAAAATTTTCATTGCATTTCTAGCTTTAATACATCATTCTAAGACATTATCATCTAATAGACATTTTCCATTTGAGCTCTCTAACACCACATATCACAAAATCCCTCTTTAGGGGCAATTATCACAACTCAAAATTTAACCAATGAAATGTTGAAATAACTCACCCAATTGCACGGTATATGGCTCCACCTAAGTATACTCCACCATTGGAGCATGAAAAAGCTTCATGAACACCAAAAATTAACTCAAAACCGAAACTGTAATTGGCCAAGATCTCCCCCCACATGCGATTTCAAGGCTTGAAAGTGGTACCAATGTGTTCAGAAGGTGTTTTCCATCAAAATTCAAGACAAGAATCGTTGAATTCGGTGGAGAAATGGCTAAGTTATGGCCAAAGGAAAATTTGCAACAAAGATGGTGGGGAATGGGGGCTGGACGCTGTTTTGGGTGAGGAGAAGAGTGATTTAGGAGAAGATGCATAGTAAACTTAAGTGTTTATTTGACTTTAAGTGGGTACCGGATCCCACGTGATTTAAAACTCACCCGAATTTCCCTCCGATCATCACTAAAATTCACAATTTAAAAACCTAATGAGAAATTATAATTTTCCATCTTAACAAAATCCTTTAATTTTACTCCCTCAGATAAATTTGGAGCTTTTCGGTTGTTCGGAAAAACACTGCTTTAAGCTACAACGCGCTCCGTTGACAAACTTCCACAAATTGACTTAAATCCCTCAAATATTATCAGAAATCATATTTCCTATTTCTATGGACCATTTAAAATCAACATTTGAAACCTAGAGCTCAAAATTCCACTGGCACGTTTTACGGTGCAACCTGACTGCGGTATTTTTACCCGCGAAAAACACTATTCACTAATTTTTCTGAAACTTGCCTATCCACTCAATTTTTCGTTCTGAATCCATTTCCAGACTTATTTTTATCATCTTAGACCTTCTGCTCAATTTTTATCTTCCTAGGGTTGCGTGTTGGCTAATTACCGTTTTGCCCTTTCTTTGTATTTTGTCCTAATCTTTGGGATTTTCACTAATCCATCACTTAATTTCTCACTTAATACTTTAATTACTTAATTTAGAATTGTGAGGTGTTATAATCACCCCACCTTTTAGAATTTTGTCTGCAAAATTACATCTTAACGGTGTCCCGTAACAAGGGGTGTAATCGAAAATCTCATTTCTGTGGTATCCATGATTACTTAGTCCTTCACAAACTTGATAACTTTGGGTATCTGACCCCTTAAATCATTATATCTTTCACTGTTTCCTTAAACCACTGTTACTTTTCCATTCACTGTAGTTCATAGTATACTCATTTCACACTTTTTCAATTCGCAATATTTTAAGCTCTTCATGGCTTATTGTTACACTTTTACCAATTTATAGGTAATAGACGACCACATTACAATTTCTGTGTCTCACTTCATCTCATTCTTATTTTCATCTGTCTTTCTGACCCAATGCCATTCCCAAAAATCTCTTGTTGTTTCCATAATAGACCCTAACTGTTTTCATGTATCTTCACACTTTCTTTAGCACTTAACTCTTTTCGCTGTCCTCACTGTTTCAACCATACTCAGACATACTAGTCCTTTCCATTACTGTTACTACTTTTATGATTTAGTTGTTTTTCTTAGCTTTCACCGAAGCACATCCTTTCTAGTTTCCAGGGCACTTTGTCGTTTCTTATGATTCCGACTCACATTAAATTCTACACTCATATACTTTATTTTTCCTTGTCACGTGTCTTTACCTCTTCTTAGGTACTCATAATCATATCTTTCTCTTCATGATACGAAATTTACAATCCTCACAATAGTTTATATTTTTGATTAATCTTTTAGGGTTCTTTAACCACAATACACTCCTGAATATTTCTATCTACTAATCATATTTACTCTCACTGTTACTCTTTTCATTAACTGTACCATCTCAACTTTATCAACTCAATCAGTTCAATTCTATACTCAGACCTCTCACGGTCTAAACACAACACACATCAATGACCTCCATATCGAGGACTCATGCTTAAAATTTTCACCCACTAACTATCTTCGACTTTCATTCCACTCCGATGTTACAACTTATCCTTATGTTCCACTCATTTATACCTCTTTCTCGTAATCATCATCATTTAATCCTGGATATCAAACTCAAAACACTATTACTTTACAGCTTTACTCACTTCCACTAAACACTTTGGAACAATCAATTTCCGACCCACTTCACTATTAACTGATGGACTATTCAAAATGCCATATCTCTCATATACAAGTCCTATTCGCTAGGAATCCTTGACATTCAATTATCAATTCACTTAAAATTTATTTCATCATTGACACTACTTCTACACTTTACCACCGGTTGGTATATCAGTCTCTCAGAATATTCAAAGTTACCATAACACTCATCCATACGTCATTAGTACTTAGTCAGAACATCACCACAATTGTGCATTTTCCACACACATCCACCATAAGTGGCATATGCGATTATATATAACACTTCTCAATCTACTTTACCAGCAAAACCAAGCTATTCACTTTTTGGTAATCAATTACAACTATAGTTCCCATCTATTAATACACGTTCGTACTTGACTCTATTTCAATTTATCTTTTCCTTAGGGCTAACACTTTACTATTTTAACCTGAAATCTTGATCATCACTAGCCTTCCTAGAAGGACACTTACTCATTCTGTCAACTTTAACTCACGTTATCATCCCTTTTTGGTCATAAGACAAGGGTTCGAACTAACTTACAACTTCACTTAGAGACAAAATTTATTTCATCAAACTTACTTTACACCCACAATAGTGCTTCACTATCACACTTCAAAGTTCTTGCACACTAAGCCACAACTCTTATATCCAAACCTGACATACTATTGTCCATTTACAAATATATGACCTCGCATCTTGCGTTAACCATATGGAAAAACTCTCCCAATACAGTGGGTAACAACATTCACAGGTTTAACCCCTCGAGCTCTTGCTGTCCTAAGGGCCCCAGATGCCAGACCCACCGATCAGAGAATCCACCCATATGATCCATGCCGTAAAAACGACTTACTACTAGCTGTCCCTATTCTAAGGCATCCCCCAAATGTTTCTTCTTTGTGCATTTACATAAATTATCTCGACCATACTGACCGTTACACCAATGTGGAACACTTCCTCATTTCTCATATCAAATACTACTAGTCTACGGGAACTTAACCCGCACAGAGACAACTATACGCTCCTGACACATAGGCCCCACTGAGATCTTCCTACTATCAATTCATATTACATGCACCCAGTGCACAGAGAAATTTATACTCATAATATATCTGTATATGATGGCAAAACTGGTACTTTGTACACTCCCGATCACACATGGACCCAGTCCATTTGGTGTATGTATCACCTCTGGATATAACATCAAAACTGTTTTGTATTACCGCATGGGCTGCCCCCATAATCTTAGTAGTAGTGGTATAATATACACCTGTTACATATAAGTTAATTCTTCTTACTTTCTCGTGTCATTCTTCTCACTGGTAGTTTACTTTCGTTTCGGTTACCCCTCTGACCTGGTTTATAACATAGTCACTGTTATAATAATCCAAATTCTCTTCGTAATTTCGTACACATTTTCTAACTCTTACTAGTTCCTTCTGTCTTGTTACCGTTCAATCCATAGTCCATTACCTCTTCCTTGCTTATTCTTCTCACAGATTGTTTACTCTTTTACTTTGACTAATCACTTTCCATGGTTCATAACATAATCTCTAATCCATAATTCCTAAATTTTCTCAAAGTTCTGTACACATCTCACATCTCTTAGTATAAGTTTCATATTTCTCATCACACAGGGATCTTCTAATCATTTCCGTCGAATCACAGAGAACTACGTCACCTCAATCCTTGCACTGAAATTTACATTAATCCTTGCACTAAAATTCTACATCATTCTTGCACTTAAAACTGCTCGTCCGTCTTTGCACTGACAATTATACCTCAGCTCACTAACTAATCTTATCATTTTCATCTTGACATTACACATTAACTCTTTTGCTGACCACATAATTCCACACTCTCTGCACACTTTACACATCAGTTCTTTCGTCAACCTCTTACTTTCGCACTTTATTATCACTTGGTTCGTATACTAATCACTTGATTTCACATTAAGTTTTTACCTTCACTCCTTCACTAATCATACCATCTCACCTTATTGTTATACAACAATAACCCGCAAAATCATGCCATCGTTCTAATCCACTGCTACGGCTCACATAACATATGCTCTATACTGTAGAGCAACTCATCAGTATTCCTGATCGCTTCCACCCATGGTGGTTGTAGAATATCTCATTACCTTGAAAATGCCTCTACTCCGTCTGTCACTCCATATCAAATACCAATATTTTCATAAGCGCACTACTATTAGTAGTACTTATACATATACCACAAGATCATAATTTCTTTACAATTCTCATTATTGTCTTACCCATGACTATACATCTCAACCATCCTGTTCATTTATCACTGTTACGTATGCCAATTAGAGTCGACATCCACTAACTGCAATAGTGCCTTCATGGTACATATATCTTGTGCCATCAATGGCGATTCCTTCACTTTCCATTATACATATTACACATAGTAATATACACATCATTAGTTCACCTCACTTGTGTTTAGTCAACACTATCTCTTTAGGGAATTCACTCCCATATTTCAATATCTCTCACATTACCAATCTACCAGCATCATACTTTCACGTGGTCAAACCTCGTAGGATTACTCATCACATATTCTATTTGTTTCTCTGCTTGAACCATCCCAATTCATTCAAGTGCACCGCACTTGTCCTGGTCTCATAACTGCTAATCAAACATGACGTATTTAACTCACACATACGAATATCTGTTCCCTTTTCTCAATAATTCTTCAAGTTCAAAACCTCTCGCCATGATGAAGTCTATTCACCAAGACCACTTGTACATAATTGTCTTACTATACTACACATATACTTGGAATTTCCCAATCTCATAAGTTCATCTCTGTTATATGTTCATTTTTCATAGTACTGCAAAGTTCGTCTATGCTCATATTGTACATATCATAAATTGTACACCACTGTTTCTTATAATACACTTTTCTCTTGACTTTCATCGAAGTCAGATATAATATTTATGTCTGTTCTTTTTATGCCTTCTAATATTCATACTTGACTTACTGCCGTCCTTTGTCCATGGAGCAGTTAACACTGCAGCCATAACATCAGGCTAAAGACTCACACTCGGTGCTTCAAGATTACTACGCAGGCTTCTTACGATGACCACACATGTAACACAAAGGAATGGGTTGATCAGACCCACACTAAGGAATTACATATACAGTAATCGATAAGAATCTATATACAACTATGTAGCACATAACACATCTATATATATTATCAGAGTTCCCTAACAAAACTGCTCTGATACCATAAAATGTAAGAGCCCGTTGTACACCGGTATTGTTAACATTAATTATGATATTAAGCGCAGTTACAATCACAACAATTCATTTATAAAAAAATGAGAATAAACTTTTCCCGATTATTACGCGAACAGTAAAAGTATAAAATGAGAATAAACTTTGATTTGAAGCATTTAATCTGAAGTTTCCAGATCTATTTTTTCATATGCTTTAGGAATTTTGAGTTGTTTAATCTGAATATTAAATTCTTGAGTTGTTCATTGGTATAAAGATTTACTGTTAAAATTTGGAATCTGATTTTTGCATTTTGATTTTTCTGTTTTGATTTTAAGTGAATATTTTAGAAATCTTGATGCTCTTTGTGTAAGATTAGTGTTTCTAATTTTTGTGAAATATTGATTAAAAATATTAAATCTGAATTTATTTTTACACCTTGTTATACATTGTGTTAATTCAGATTTTTGTTTGGGATTTATTGTTTAGAAACCTAATCTTGAATTGTTCTAGAAATTCTATTGTTGAAAATATTAAATCTGAATTTTCTGTTTTAATTGAAGTATATTGTGATTAAAATTCAGATTTCTTTTGGTTTATTATTAAAAGATTTATCTAGAACTAATTCTGAATTTTATGTGAAATTTTGAGATAAATCTCAAATCTGATTTTTTGGTTATAATGGTGATATTTACTGTTTAAATCAGATTTCTTGGTGTCCATTGATTAGAAAATTAATTGTGTAATATCCAAGCTCCTTTGTGCATTAATTTTAGAGATTTTAATACATATGTCATTGGATTAATTTTCTGCATATGGCATAAATTTGTGGAGCTTAGTTTGATATTACCGTGATATATTTGGTGTGATAGGACACTGTATTTTTGGGTTATTTCACTTGTTACAGTTCTAAAAAATTCCGTATTGACTGTTAAAGTGGAGTAGTTGTGTGCTGTAAATCTATCCTAGGTGTGTGGGTGCAACCGTGTGGGTTGGCAACCTTGTGCTTGGCTTGAGAGTGTGTCTCAAGGCCTGGAGCCTCAAGAATCCACTAGGGAAAGTAGAGGTCTTGTGTGAGAGGAGTTGGTGAACTCCGTAGGTTCGGCTTGAGAGTATTCTTATAGCTTGGAGCAGTGTAGGCACTAGGAAGGTTTTTGATATTTTGTTTGATTGCATGTGTGACGCGTGTTTGTAAAACAGGTGCACTTGTGATAAATAAAATATCTGCAGCTACTTCAGTCTGGTCGTAGCACCTTACTTAGGCTTAGTGGGTGTGAACCAGGATATATCGTGTGTCTCTTGTCTCTCTGATTTAATTTCTGAATATTTTGTTTAGAGACTGACAGTTACACTGATTCTTGTTTTAGAGTGCTGTAGCACCTTACTGGTTCTATTATAATTGCTGTAGCACCTAAACCGTTTTCTGGTATTTGGAAATTAATAATTTTCTGTTTTGTTTAAGAAAATTACATTGCTGCGTTTATACTCTATAAATTGCTAAGGTACGCATTCTGTTACTACATTATTCTTAGCATTGTGAAAAATTATTTTGGGCATATAGGGATTGAAGAAATTTTTTTAAAAGTTCAGAACACCTATTCACCCTCCCTTTAGGTGTTCCGTACGCGTCCTGTGTAAGAAGCCACTTGCCCAACACATAACATGTCTAAGAAGTTGTATACTGTGCAATGGAATAAGTCCTTATAACGAGGGAAAACGATCAAAGATCCATTGGCAACCATATGAAACAACAACTGAAGTGAATCATCCTCTGTCAAACTCTGTTGCTGATGGATGGCTTGCTAATGCTTTCATGATATGCACTACACTTCCCTCTACCTGGTTAAGCAAAATAGTTAAAAATGAAAATTAACAAAGCTCACATTATTGGAAGATAATCCACATCAGCATTCTCAAGTAACAACCAATCCAGTTCAACGGAAAGCAGTTCCACCATTTACGTGATCAGTTACAAGATTTGTTACGTTTCAGTTAGTTAACGTCTGTTAAGTCAAGTTGTATCTTTTCATTGATTGGTTGCATCAGTGGCTTAAGTATGAGCCTTAACCGGTTGTATAAATATAGGATCACATGTATTACTCATTAGTTTTTGAATAATGAAGATTACCATCAGTTTTTAGATGGTATCAGAGCTTCCAATTGGAGCTCTGGTATCACAAGAGAGGTTAAACACGTTTTCTTATGAGTTTTTGAGTTTTGAAGTTTCCGATTGAGCCATGGCAGAATCCATTGAATCAGCTGCAACTACAGCTGCTGCAAATGCAAATGTTGCAGATTCTAATACCAATCCAGCCAATCCATACTTCTTACATCTAAGTGAATCTCTATTGCAAGCGTTAGTATCTCTCCTGCTGAATCCAAATAACTATCACACGTGGTCTCGAGCAATGACAGTGGCATTGATCTCGAAGAACAAGATTGGATTTGTAAATGGTACAATAACACCTCCAGCTGAAGATGATTTGAACTACTCAGCATGGTACGGGTGTAATAATATGGTTAGTGCATGGATTCAGAGATCCATTTCAGAATCAATAGTTTAGTCCATCATTTGGGTTGAAAGTGCGAGAGATATATGGTTGGATCTCAGTGCAAGGTTTTCAAGATCGGATATGTTCCGTATGTCTGATCTTCAAGAAGAAATTTATCGCTTACAACAAGGTGATAGATCTGTCACAGCATATTTCACACAGTTGAAGTCTTTATGGGATGAGCTTGAAAACCTCAAGCCTCTTCCAACTTGCAGTTGTGCCACTCGATGTTCATGTGGTGGTTACAAGAAGATGAAAGAATATCGTGAGAATGAGCATATTATTAGGTTCTTGAAGGGGCTTAATGAACAATATTCACAAGTTCGATCACAAATTATGCTCATTACTCCACTGCCTGATGCTTCTAAAGCATTTTCTATGGTAGTGCAACAAGAACGACAATTCCAAGGAGAATCACAATCTGTTGTTCAGAATCCTCAAGCATTTGCAGCTGTGACTGATCAAAATTCATATCGTAAGAATTATGGAGGCAGAGGTTTTAGAAGACGAGGAAGAGGCTTTGTGGCTGGGCGAAGCCAAAGCAACAGCAAGATCTGCACACACTGTGGCAGAAACAACCATACCGTCGATACATGCTTCCACATCCATGGATTTCCTACTGGATATAAGCCAAGGATGGCTGGGAATGCAAACATTGTCACTGCTGACCGTAGCACAGAAACACCAGATAATCAATCAACTGTTTCCTTTTCCAATGATCAATACAAGAAAATTCTGAATCTTCTTGAAAGGAACAATTCCATAACTGAGCCAAGTGTTCATTCCACCAATTTCAGTCAAGTTTCTAATGTCCAAACTGAGTCCATGTCAAACCCAGGTATCACAGGTGTTCAATGGATCTTGGACTCAGGAGCCACTGATCACGTTACTAGCTTTAAGTTTCATTTTTCTTTTCTTCAAAGAATTAATCCAGTGTCAATTAATCTTCCAAATGGTAACTCAGTCATTGCCTTATATTCGGGTACTGTTCCCATTTCTCATTCAATAATCTTAACAAATGTCTTATATGTACCTGACTTTAAAGTAAATCTTATTTCCATCACCAAGTTGCTAAATGAATGTTCATGTTATCTGATATTTCGTTTGTCTGTTTGTCTCATTAAGCAGCTGCATACCCAGGTGACGATTGGTATTGATAAACAGAGGCATGGACTATATATGATGACTGGGGAGATACAGCAAAAGAGGTCCACAGGCAAGATACAGAAGAATAACTTCGCGGCTCTTGGCAGTGCTTGTAATAGTACGAATAGTTGTAAAAATAATAATGATGATCCCACATTGTGGCACCAAAGACTTGGTCATGTATCTGATAATATCTTACGTGCAATGTCAGTTCAATTTCCATTCATTTCCTTTCACTGAGACAGTGTGTGTGACCCTTGTCATTATGCAAAACAAAGAAGACTACCATATAACATCAGTGAAACCACCTCTTCTAAGATCTTTCAGCTTGTGCATGCAGACATTTGGGGTCCCTATTCAGAGGCCTCAATAGAAGGACATAGATATTTTCTCACCTTGATAGATGATTATTCAGGTTTTACTTGGATAATCTTAATGAAGAATAAGTTTGAAACTCGTCAGCACATCAAGAATCTCTTGGTATTCATTGAAAACCAATTTCAAACTTCATTGAAAGTCCTTAGAAGTGATAACGGTGCTGAGTTTCTAATGACCGATTTTTACCTGCAAAAGGGAATTATTCATCAACGCACATGTGTTGAGTGTCCTCAGCAAAATGGAACTGCGGAACGCAAGCACCAACATGTGCTAAATGTTGCACGGGCACTGTTGTTTCAATCCAAATTACCCATCAAGCTGTGGTCTTTTGCAATCACCCATTCCATACACCTTATAAACAGAACTTCTTCCCCATTACTACTGCATAAGACACCTTATGAGGTCTTATATGGAGTTCCTCCTTCACTGACTGATTTAAGAGTATTTGGGTGCTTGTGTTATGCATCCACACTCCATGTGCATCGTATAAAATTTGACCCTCGAGCACATAAAGCTGCGTTTCTTGGTTTTAAAGCTGGTGTAAAGGGTTACCTACTTTATGATATCAACTCTCGTGAAGTATTTTTATCACGGAATGTGGTATTCTATGAAAACATATTTCCATTTCAAACCCATTTTGATACCCCTTTTGACAGCTCCACTCCTACACCTACCAAGACTTTCCCTCTAGACTTTGACCATTTCTTTCACCTTACACCAGTAGCTTTCCCATATAGCTCAGTATCTCGAGAAGCCACCCCACAGCAGCATTCTCCTCTTAGCCTCACAGAAACCGTTCCTTCCATTACTCCCAGGACCATAGCTCACACTGATCATGAACCAGCGGTTCCATTGCAGAATCCTTGTCCTGCTCTTCGAAGGACTACGCGTGTGCGCACCTCTCCTAAGTATCTTGCCGATTATCACTATAGTCCATCCACTGTTCACAGTACGAATCTTTGCCAAGGTATGGTTCCTTCCTCTTCTAAATATCCTATTCATCGTGTCTTGTCTTATCATAATTGTTCACCCACATTTCGTCATTTCTGTTTGAGTGTCTCCACAAATGTTGAACCACAATCCTATAAGCAAGCGGCCAAGTCTGATATCTGGTGTACAACAATGGCATCTGAGTTGCAAGCTTTGGCTCATAACAACACTTGGGAATTGGTTGATCTACCTCCACATAAACGACCCATTGGCTGCAAATGGGTATACAAAATCAAGTATAAGTCTGATGGTTCAATCGAACGATACAAGGCTCGTTTAGTGGCGAAGGGATTCACCCAAATGGAGGGAATCAATTTCTTTGATACTTTCAGTCCCGTAGCCAAGCTTAGCTCCATCAGAATATTACTTGCGATTGCTGCTGCTCGAGGTTGGTTTCTTCACCAACTTGATGTCAATAACGCATTCCTTCACGGAGATCTTCATGAAGAGGTTTTCATGGATCCTCCTCCAGGTCTACCAAATGTTAAGCTAGGGCAGGTGTGTCATCTGAAGAAGTCTGTATATGGTCTTCGATAGGCCAGTCGCCAGTGGCATGCAAAGCTCACCACTTTCCTGGTCTCTATAGGTTATCAGCAAGTGAATGCTGACCATTCTGTCTTCACTCGACAGCACCATTCTTCCTTCACTGTTCTCCTCATATATGTCGATGATATTGTCCTGTCTGGTTCTGATCTTTCCGAAATCAGTCGTGTAAAGGGGCTGTTGGATGCACAGTTTCGGATTAAGGATCTTGGAGAGTTACGTTTCTTCCTTGGTTTAGAGGTTTCGCGTTCCTCCAAGGGCATTATACTCAGCCAACGGAAATATGCCTTGGACATTATTGCTGATTCAGGCCTCCTTGGCAGTAAACCAGCTAGGACTCCAATGGATGCTACCCTTAAGCTTACTGCTACACAAGGGTGTCCTCTGCCAGATCCCTCTCCTTATTGTCGTTTGATTGGGAGGCTACTCTACCTCACGATGACACGACCTGACATCAGTCATGCGGTCAATCATCTTAGTCAATATGTGGCTAAACACTCTGATGCTCATTTCGTCGTTGCCAAACGTGTTGTTCGATACTTGAAATCTGCTCCAGGAAATGGCACGTATTTTCCTTCCAACAATGATTTGCAAGTCAAGGCCTTTGCTGATTCTAACTGGGCCAATTGTCCAGATACTAGAAAATCCACATCAGGTCTCTGCATCTTCCTTGGTCCAGCCTTGGTCATGTGGAGGTCTAAGAAACAATCAACCATCAGTAGATCTTCCTCCGAAGCTGAATATCGGGCCCTTGCCACCCTCTCTTGTGAGCTCCAATGGGTTCAATTCTTATTCAATGATTTACATGTGCCCTGGTCGAAACCTGCTTCGGTATATTGTGATAATCGATCGGCTATATATCTTGCTCATAATGCTGCCTTCCACGAGCGCTCGAAACATATCGAGATAGACTGTCATGTTACTCGCACTAAGATCAAATCTGGTCTACTGCGTTTACTTCCCATCGATACCACTGCCCAGGTTGCTGATTTTCTTACCAAACCACTTTCGCTTCCGCTATTTTCTTCGGCTATCTCCAAGTTGGGCATGCGTGATGTTTACCGCCCAACTTGTGTGTGTGTGGGGGGGGGGGGGGGGGGGTATTGGAAGATAATCCACATCAGCATTCTCAAGTAACAACCAATTCAGTTCAACGGAAAGCCGTTCCACCATTTAAGTGATCAGTTACAAGATTTGTTACGTTTCAGTTAGTTAACGTCTGTTAAGTCAAGTTGTATCTTTTCATTGATTGGTTGCATCAGTGGCTTAAGTATGAGCCTTAACCGGTTGTATAAATATAGGATCACATGTATTACTCATTAGTTTTTGAATAATGAAGATTACCATCAGTTTTTAGACACATACATGTGACATAACATTAGTTAGAATTTCTTTAAGAAATATACAATTATGTATTTGGATTAAGAATTATGAGGAGAAAAAGCATTTTTATTTTTAATTTGGAAGAAGAGCATGTTTAATTATGTTTTTATTTATTATTTTTAATGTTTTTTCTACGAGGAAGATTATAGTTACAACTTTTTTTTTACAACCTCTTACAACCATATCTTATTACCGTTGATTTCCGCCAATCAACGGTTATAATTTATTGTGAATTAATAATTAATTAATGAGTTTAATTTGCTAAAATGATAACCGTTGATTGGCGGAAATCAACGGTGATAAGGTATGGTTGTAAGAAGTTGTAAAAAAAAAGGTTGTAACTATAACCTTCCCCTTTTTCTATAAGATTATTCATTACAATTATTTTATACAATAAAAATATACAAAAATTATTTAGTAAGTTTTATTTTAAGAATAAATTGTGAAAATTTGACTATGATACATGTGATTTCAAACCACCAACTATAATCCTTAAAAGAAGATTACTAACTAGTAACTAGTATTGACTACCAGTTTCGGTGTTCTGTTGATTGAGATGTTATAAAGAGACTAAAAATTTGAGGATCGTTTTTTAATGACCACGAGAAACAGGAAGGAACCATAGAAGTTTAGCATTAATATATTTTCATATAATAATCAAAGTGTTCACCAGAAATCTCCACATGAACAGATTCCTCTTTCAAAATGATGGAACCTGTTGGCATCCCTTACAATGAGGGCTCGTTGAGAGACTTCAGATGCTATCTTAAAGAATGTATGACAATCATCACAAATTCGAAGGTTCTTCGTGATCCGAATAGAAGTGCCCTTTGGGGTAACTAGCAGTCCATAACCAAGTGCCAACCTCTCACTGTGTCCATATAACATCTGTGTTTTCTCTTCTTCACTAACATTATGGAATACAAACTTAGTTTGAGCCTTATACCCTCCTTTTTTCTCCGAAAGTTTTATAAGCTGATTTAATTTTAGATAGATCTCATCAGACTGTGGATGAGACTTGTCCCTTGCAATGAAGGTGTGGATCTTATTCTCAACCTCTATCCAACTGCATCCTGGTTTCTTCTTCAACCCATTTCCTTTCATTCTCAACCTCACTTCTTCAACATCATTCCATTTTCCATCTGCTGCAAAGATGTTCGATATCAGTACATAATTTCCCGAATTCTCGGTACCCATTTGTAAGAGCTTCTTCGCGGCAAGCTCTCCTAATTCTTTGTTGGAATGAATACGGCAAGCCCCAAGAAGAGCACACCAGACTTCTGCAGAAGGTTTGTTATGAACCCAGTTACCAACAATAAAGAATTAAACTCAACTTTACTTGAAGAAAACAATCACAGACATTCCATATTCATCCAAACCAGAGTATCAACACAGCGAAACAACGATAAGGGAAAACAACACACCAACAAGGTAAACACACAAAGAAAAAGGGTAACAACAGTAAGGAAAATGTGTGAAGCACATAGAGAGGCTTCACTCTCTCCCAAATCCCAACAAAGGGCCCAAGATTCCCAAATGCACTAGAATGATCCTCCTTCCTTTCATGCCTCTCCCTTTATCCCACCTCCTCTAACTGATTCGCTCCTTTGCTCCTCATTGCCACGTTAGCATTCTGTTGGAGGGTATTACTGTCATTAACAGCCAACTGATTTACTACCCCACTAGCCATGCCAACCTGATTGGAAATGTTTGGGCCATCTTGGTTGTTGGGGGCCCAAACCTTCCTATTCTTGCTTCTGTGGTAGACTTGTAATGGGTTTGTATCAATACTGCCCCCCAATTTAAGCACCTTGTCCTCAAGGTGGAAATCAGGGAATTGACGTTGAATCACGGAATAATCTTCCCAAGTATTTTCGAAATCCGGAAGGTTAAGCCATTTAATCAAAACCTCCAATCTGTTCCGGTTAGAATGCCTGTATTTTAATACCGCTTCCGGGACCACCTGTAATTCCCAAGTGTCGGACAAACAAGCTGGTAACAGTTGTGCATTAGGCAACTCCATCGTTGCGGGTTTCAACAAAGAGACATGAAAAACTGGGTGTACCTTACAATCATCAGGCAGTTTGAGCTTATATGTCACTTCTCCAATGCGTTGTGTTATCGCAAAAGGACCATAAAATCTGGGACTTAACTTCTCATTCAGTCGCCTGGCTAGAGACTTCAATCTATACGGTTGTAACTTGAGGAAAACCAAGTCACCTACCTCGAACTGTAAATCACGCCTCTTCTTGTTGGCTTGCTGAACCATTTTGTTTTGAGCCGTCAACAGATTCTGCTGCAGCTCCCGGAACAACGCATCCCTTTCACCCAAAGCTTGAGTTACCTCGTCAATGGCTGAACTGGATTGAGAAGCCTTAAGCAACGTAGGAGGATCCACCCCGTATAAGACCTTGAAAGGAGTTAATCCTGTCGACTCCTTATAAGTTGTATTATACCAATATTCATCCCACGGAATCCATTTGGGCCAATCTCGAGGTTTCGGACCACACATACACCTCAAATACACTTCAAGACATCTATTTACCACCTCGGTTTGCCCATTAGCTTGAGGATGATAGGCAGTGGTGTAATGCAGCTTCGTCCCAGCGCATTTGAAAATTTCAGCCCAAAAAGAACTCATGAACACGCGATCCCTATCCGAAACAATTGTTAAAGGGAAACCATGGAGTCGAACCACCACACCGATAAACAGATCGGCCACCTCCTTAGCCGAAAATGGGTGTTTAAGAGTCAAGAAATGTGCATACTTAGAGAACCTGTCTACTATGACAAAAATGGTGTCCACACCCCAAGCTTTGGGTAAACCACCAATAAAATCCATAGAAATATCAGTCCATACCTTGCTAGGAATTGGCAAAGGTTGAAGTAAACCCGCTGGGGAAAGGTTTTGGGTTTTGTTTTGTTGGCAAATAGCACATTGTGCTACAAAGTCCTTAACGCTCTTCTTCATGCCCTCCCAATATACTAACCCAGCCAACCGTTTGAAAGTCCGAACAAAACCTGAATGACCTCCAACACCCGAACCATGGAACTCTTCTAGCAAAGGGCGAATGAAACTGGACTTGGTAGGAAATACCAACCTATCCTTGTAAAATAATCTGCCCCCTGTCAGTTTGAACCCCTCATGAGCCTCGGCATTCAACAACAAATCCTGTACCAACTTACGTAACCTGTCATCTTGCTGAATTTCTTGCTCCAACAGGTCCAAATCTGGCAATTGTAACCTAGAAATGCTTGCAAATTGCTCTTGTCTAGAGAGGGCGTCCGCTACCAAGTTTTCCTTTCCCGGATGGTATTGTATTTCGAAATCAAAACCAATCAGTTTGCAGATCCACTTTTGTTGGTCTTCTCCTAAATGTTGCTGCTCCAACAGATGTTTAAGGCTCTTTTGATCGGTTTTGACAATGAAATGGCGGCCCAACAAATAATGCTTCCATTTCAGGATGGCAAAAACGATAGCCATTAACTCCTTCTCATAAACTGATTTTCTCAAGGCTCTTGGGGAGAACCCCTGGCTGATATATGCCAAAGGACGGTTGTCTTGCATCAACACTGCCCCAATCCCTCGGCCAGATGCATCAGTACAAATGGTAAACCTTTTTTGAAAATTTGGCAAAGCTAACACCGGAACGGAGCACATTTTTCTTTTTAACAAATTGAAAGCCTCCTCTGCCTCCCCATCCCATTTGAACCCATCCTTTTTGAGTAAATTCGTCAATGGTTTCGCCAATTTTCCATAATCCTGAACAAAACGCCTATAATAGCCGGTCAACCCTAAAAATCCCCGTAAGCCCTTAACGTTCCTTGGCACTGGCCAAGCTGCCATTGCCTTAAGCTTACTTGGGTCAGCCCTAATCCCATCTTCTGAAATGATATGGCCCAGATATTCAACAGACCTGCTCCCAAAACAACATTTCTTCCTATTCACCACTAATTGATTCTGCCTCAAGATTTCAAAAACCTTGCGCAAATGTCCCTCATGCTCCTCCTTGGTTGAACTGTAGATTAAGATGTCATCTAAAAACACCAAAACAAATTTACGCAAAAATCCCCTTAGAATTTCATTCATTAAGGATTGGAAGGTTGAGGGTGCATTAGTCAAACCGAAAGGCATGACAATGTACTCATAATGACCTTCGTGCGTACGAAATGCTGTTTTCGGTATGTCTTCATCCCTCATTCGGATCTGATGGTATCCAGATTTTAAATCTAATTTAGAGAAAACCTTTGAGCCACCCAACTCATCCAACAACTCCTCCACTACTGGGATTGGGAATTTATCCGGAATGGTAAACTTATTTAAAGCTCGATAATCCACACAAACCCGCCAACTACCATCCTTCTTCCTCACTAAAATCACCGGGCTAGAGTAAGGACTGGTGCTATGACGAATCCACCCAAAAGACAACAACTCAGAAATCAAATTCTCAATTTCAGTTTTCTGGTAGTGAGGGTACCTGAAAGGCCGGAGATTTGGCACTTGACTTTCTGGTTTGAGGTTAATAGCATGATCACACAGACGCTTAGGGGGAAGGGAAGTTGCTGCTTGAAATAAATCCTGAAACTCCAGGATTAGACTCTCCAATTCGGCCCATAATTTCTCCTCCCCTGAGTGGGAATCTTTTTCTGAACTCACGAAATACCCTTCTCCTTGATCATTCAAAGCCTTCAACATTGATTTGAAGGAAGACTCAGATCTGGACAAGGCTAAATCGCCTTTGATCAGAATTTCTCCCTCTCCTTGCCCAAATCTGAGGGTCATCTCCTTGAAGTTGGCTTTAATGTCACCCAGTTGTGTCAACCATTCTAACCCAAGCACCACGTCGGCCCCACCCAAATCAAACAGGAACAAATCTTGTATGATCTGAGCGGACTGAATAGTGAGTACTACCCCTTTACAAACCCCCTGACACTTCACCTTATGCCCATCTCCTACTTCCACATTATACTCAGCAGTATTGGACACCTGCAACCCTAATTGTTCCACCAACTCCTTCCTCACGAAGTTGCTAGTTGCTCCACAATCGATCATGACTATCACTTTTTTTTTCGAGACCTCACCCCAAACTTTCAGACTTTGGTTTGAAGTGAGCCCCAACATACAATTTAACGAAAGATGCAGGTCCGTACCTGATTCTTCTTCCTCTTGCTGTTCGAACTTCGCCGATCTCTGTTCTTTCTCCCCAGCTGCCTCTTCATCATCATCGTCCACCAACATCAAGTGTAGCTGAGGAGTCTGACAACGATGTCCGGGTTTCCATCGTTCGTCACACTTGAAACAAAGCCCCTTGTCGTGTCGATCTCGCCATTCAGCCTGGGAGAGTCGACGCCCTTGGCTCGGCTGTGGTTCCGTAGCACGGCTGTTGCTGACCGCCGGCGACCCCTTGGATGTAGTACTGCCCTTGTTGTTCTCCGTCGACGAATTTTGAGGGCTAGGGTTACTCATGCTAGAAGAATGTAGCGGTGGGTTGCTCCTTTGGGTGTTTAAGGACCCGGTTGGGCCTACGAAATTAGTATAGCCTCTTTTTCCTTCATATGGGCCTGGGTTATTTTTCTGGCCCAACCCAAACCGACTTTGAGCCCAACTTTTCCCAAACGACCCTACTCCTTCATCAGCCCACGCCACGTTCCTCCTCTCCATCTTCAACGAAAACTTCACCATCTCCGCCAGCGACAACACCGAAAACATCATTAGCTCCTCCCTAATACTGCTTCTCACCCCATTGAGCCAAGCCCCCTTGAGAAAATCTTCATCCTCAAACCGCAACACACCTGCTACTTTTTCAAACTCAGCCCTAAAATCTGCTACACTTCCTTCTTGCTTGAGATTATACAGAGCACGATAAGGATTTTCTAGTGCATCTGGCTGGAAACGGCTGAGTAGCTCCCTTTTAAACCGTAACCAAGGTGAGTTCGGGTTGTTTCCTTCCCACCAATGGAACCAGCTGAGGGCTTCCCCTTCCAAAGCTACCATCACGGCATTAACCTTCTCTGCTTCAACAATACCGTTAATGGTGAAATACCGTTCCACTTTACTAACCCAGCCGAAAGCATCTTCTCCTGAGAAAAGAGGAACTTCCAATCGTCTTCCCAACTGGCAATTCATGCCAACCCGTCTACGAATTCCCTCGTCGTGGTGGTTTCCTTCCTGGTCGTCGGAGTGGTAACCACCGTCCCTTGACCTTCCTCTCGCGTTTCTAGCCAAATCATCCAAACGTCGGAGGATCTCCGTTATTCCCCTTTCACTTGCGTCCATTCTCACCAACACCTCCTGGTGTCTGGCCTCACTAGCATCTAACCTCAAACAGACTTCCTCTTGCAACGTGTGTCCCCTTCGCAGCCCCTCCTCCAACGAATCTAAACGTTGTTCCATGAGTCTCGTCCGAACCATTCCACAGAGCTCCTAGATCGGAGCTCTGATACCAATTGTTATGAACCCAGTTACCAACAATAAAGAATTAAACTCAACTTTACTTGAAGAAAACAATCACAGACATTCCATATTCATCCAAACCAGAGTATCAACACAGCGAAACAACGATAAGGGAAAACAACACACCAACAAGGTAAACACACAAAGAAAAAGGGTAACAACAGTAAGGAAAATGTGTGAAGCACATAGAGAGGCTTCACTCTCTCCCAAATCCCAACAAAGGGCCCAAGATTCCCAAATGCACCAGAATGATCCTCCTTCCTTTCATGCCTCTCCCTTTATCCCACCTCCTCTAACTGATTCGCTCCTTTGCTCCTCATTGCCACGTTAGCATTCTGTTGGAGGGTATTACTGTCATTAACAGCCAACTGATTTACTACCCCACTAGCCATGCCAACCTGATTGGAAATGTTTGGGCCATCTTGGTTGTTGGGGGCCCAAACCTTCCTATTCTTGCTTCTGTGGTAGACTTGTAATGGGTTTGTATCAGTTTGAAAGGCATGTTTCTCACAAAATGGTAAGCCTCTTCCAGGGAATTGGAACGGCCAAGGAGATCAACCAGACAGGCATAATGCTCTGGCCAGGGCTCCAATTGATATTCATATTTCATAATTTCAAAAAACCTCTTCCCTTCAACTATCAACCCTGAATGGCTGCATGCATATAATAAAGCCAAGAAGGTTATATGATCAGGAATAACATTTTCATCAGTCATTTTCTTGAATAAGTCAATAGCCTCATTTCCAAATCCATGCATTCCATTTGCATTAATCATAGAAGTCCACAAAATTAGATCTCTCTGCTTTACAGAATTAAATATCTTTCTTGAGTTCTCTAAAGTTGCACAGCGAGCATACACATCCACCAGCGAGCTAGCAATGGGTCCCTCCAAGTAGAAACCATTCCTAATCAGAAATCCATGAATCTCCTTCCCTTTCTTGAAAGAAGATAAACTAGCAGCTGCAGAGAGCAAACTGACAAGAGCTATAGTATCAGGTTGAATATTATTTTCTTTAAAAGAGTAGACAAGTTCAAGAGCCTCAATTGCTAGTCCATTTTGAACACAAGAAGTAATCATACTTGTCCAAGACACAATATCTTTGGATTCAATTGATTCAAACACACGTCTTGCGTAATCTATGTGCCCAACCTCTCCGTATACATTGACAATCGCATTTTGTAGTATAATATCAGCTAAATCACTTTTCAAAACATAACCATGAATTTCTTTGATGAAGTTTTTAGAATTCAACGCACTACAAGCCAGCAAAATGCTTCCAATCATCATGGGATCAACATCCATCCCTTCTAACTGAGCTTTCCGGAACAAATTTAAAGCTTCCAGATGGCATTCATTCTGTGCATAGCCAGCAATGGTTGTTGTCCAAGAAATCAAATCTTTTTCAGGCATACATTCAAAAACATGACTGATATATTTCACATAACAACACTTAGCATACATATCTATCAGGGTGTTCCCGATCTGCATTTCAGAATCTATTCCATTTCTTATTACATATGCATGAACTTCCATGCCATTCAATAAATTTCCTGTTCGGCCTGACACTGAAATCATGTTTAGAACTGACACCTGGTCAGGCTTTTGACCAGAATTCTGCATATCCCGGAAGTGGTTTAGAGCATCACTATATAGATCATTTTGAACCAGACCAGAAAGCAATGTATTCCACGATATATGATCTTTGTAAAGCATACTTTTAAAAACTCTTTCAGCATCCTCCATCTTACCCCATTTTGCATAAGTAGCAATCAAAGCATTGGCAACGTAAATATCAGCAAAATGGTTAGATTTCAAGATGACAGCATGTATCTCCATACCCAGTTTAATAAAAGATGGATCTTCGCACGCTTGAAGAGCTGCAACGAAAGTGTACGTATTACTGGCAACACCAACCTTCTGCATTCTTCTAAAGAGTGACAATGCCTCTAAGAACTGACCTTCTGCTACATGTGCCGAAATAATAGAATTCCATGTTACAGTGTCCTCATTCTCCATTACAATACTCTCAAACAACAGCCTAGACCCATCAAGATCACCACATTTTGCATACATAGTAATAAGTGCATTACACACAAACACAAATGCACCATATCCACACTTGAGAGCCACACCATGGATTTCAGCCCCCAAGCGGCTCTCAGAAAGAGCACCAAATGCTTTAAGCACACAAGGAAAAGTACAAGCATCTAGCGGCACACCCAGAAGTCTCATTTCTTTATACAACTCAAGGGCTTCAAGATATTTACCATTTGACACAGAGGCCCCTATCATAGCATTCCAGGTAAAAATAGTTCTCTCACTCATTCTATCAAACACCTTCTTTGCGTCAAGAAACGAGCCACACTTCCCATACATATGCACAAGCTTCGTGCCCAGAAACACCGAATCACACAAAACAGGAGTTTTCACCAAAAGGGCATGCAGCTGTTGCCCTTGATTTAGAGTTTTGTCGATGGCACAGAGCTCAAGAGCCAGAGAATAAGCCTGTTTGAGACAGTAGTGAGTTGCAAATGGGTCAGTGAAAAAGAGGGTTAAGGATTGGAAAGCATCTTTGAGGGTTCCTTGCTTGCAGGTTTCCCTCAGTATCTTAATTGAGATGGGTTTGTGAGAGAAGTTGGGAACTCCGGCAACAGGGCTCAGGTGAAGTCTTTCCGATATAAGGTGACAGTGTGGGATTGAAGTGGCCATGGTAGGGTGGGTGCATGGATGAAGCTGCAATGAGACACACCTAAACAAAGATCTCATGCTGAATGGGCAAATCCAACAAGAATTTATCTATTTCAGATGTTGGAATTGATATAATGTAAAATTCTCCCATGACTATTTATCAGGATTTCTTTATTTCCTCTTTCACAGAGAAGAGAAATAACTGTCCTGGCAGTACTTACTCCTTGCATATGGACACATTTTCTGTTTTCTCAAGCACTGCCTATTCTTTCTGCATAACATTCAAGAAAAGAGAATGAATAACAAATGACAAGTGCAGGAAATGAGGTAAGAGAGATAAGTGACTTTTTTTCATAGCAGCTAATTGATTGGCTTATACACTAAAAGAAAACACTCAACTTTGTAAAATGGCCTAACATTTATTTAAGCAATTAGAAATGCAAAGCTATATAACAACTCCTTATTAAATACTGACGTCTATAACAAGATAGACAAATTTATGGGAACTACATGAACTTCTGCAAGGAAGTCAGAAAGCTTACACGACACATTATTTTTCCTCCACTATAAGTTATTCTGTTTTAATTTTTCTCTCTTCTTGCTATAACTTTCAAGGAAACGAAACAGAAGGCAGCTGAAATTTCAAGTAACTGCTCAGATTTCACAGAAGAAGAAGAAAAAAAAAACCATATGGTTCTAGGTAGGTTTCAACTTTCCAGAAATATTTTGGAATGAATTGTGCATATCTATTGGGAAAATACATGAATTATGCATTAAAGTTAATTGGGTTCTTTTTAATTTAGAAGCATATTGCTTTGTCAATTTGCAATGCAACTAGCTGTCCGCACAGTGAAGAACTGAAGATAATTTTCAGAAAGGGCAACAAATTTTCGTAGCATCAAAATATGCCATTCTAAGTTGAAAACTACACGCCTAAGGCCTAAGGATTAAGGAATGGTATATAAAAGCTCTGGAACTGGTTAGGTTGTGAAACTTATTTGATAAGGTTTATACCCTTAATCTTTCCCATGTAAGCATGCATTATTATTTAAACAATTTAACAAAGGAAATCGATTCCTGCCAATCTGCCATCACAGAGGATCCAAATGTGTATTTCTGTCTATATATAATAATTTTTCCTTCTCAATAACCACATTGCTAAAGCTCCACTTGTAAGCATTAATCAGTGACTCATGCTCAACAGTAATCATTCAAGAACATGAAAGGATCTTTAGAATTCATGGTTTTCACATAAAATGTACCTTTCTCCATTAGTGCGGAAGAACTTTGATGGTGGAATACTTTCTCTAAGCCTTAACCCTTTCACCGTTCTTGTATCTTCTTTGATAGGGATTGGATACAATTTTTGGGCAGACTCAGAAGGAACATCAAGTCGGCATAGTCTCTTCCATGTATCACTATATTTATTATGATAGATTTGTTAGTCACCAAAGTGGCCAAATCTTGAAGAGTTGTTTTAATTTCAAATATTATGATTTTATTTCAATTACCATGACTGTGATGCTATGAATAGTATGATATAATATTCTGGTTGTGGTATATTGAAGTTCATTATTATAGAACAGTTGGGGATCAACACAAAGGTTGATTATTTGTTTTATAAAATAAACATGGACGTTGGTATTGTTGGCATATTTCCTCATATTTGGACATCCAAAGATGATAAATATTTATGATAGGGGTATGCATCATTGCCAAATTATGTGAAATTTTTATAGCATCATTATAGTTAATGTTGCATGTTAGTGGATCCCCAAAGGTGAACATTGATATGCATTGAAGTTAGTATATTTGAATCTGTGAGGTATGTTAGTATGTGACATGTATGACTCAAAGCATTAATGTTTAAATGTTATTCCTTGCAGTACCTGTTGCCACACATTCTATGTTCTCAACTGTTGCAGTTTTTAATGGGCTAAACTTCTCTGAATGGAAAGAGCAAATCCAATTTTACCTTGGGGTAATGGATATGGATATGGCTCTTAGAGAAGAGGAACCTGGTGCTGTTACTCCTGAAAGCACTGAGGATGAAAGGAACCATTTTAGGAACTGGGAAAGATCCAACAGATTAAGTTTGATGTACATGAAAATGAGCATAGCAAGCAACATTAAGTCAGCTCTTCCACAAACTGAAAGTGCCATCGAAATGATGAAACTTGTGGAAGAGCGCTCCCAAACTGCTGATAAGTCTCTTGCTGGGACACTTATGAGTACACTGACCACCATGAAGTTTGATGGTTCGCGTACTATGCATGAGCATGTTATTGAAATGACAAGCATTGCGGCAAAATTAAAAGCATTGGGAATGGCTGTGGATGAGAATTTCCTGGTGCAGTTCGTATTGAACTCATTACCGTCTGAGTATGGTCCTTTCCAAATGAACTATAACACCATGAAAGACAAATGGAATGTGCATGAATTGCACAGTATGTTAGTTCAGGAGGAAACCAGACTTAAGAATCAGGGAGCTCATTCCATAAATTATGTAAAGCATCAAGGAGCTGAAAATAATAAAGGTAAGAAGCATGAGAAGAAAGGAGGAGGAGGACCCCTTAAAGTTGATGAGGTCTCTTCTTCTAAAATCCACAAAAAGGAAAGTAATGCAAAGATGAGGTGCCATTTCTGTAAAAAGGAAGGGCATTTCAAAAAGGATTGCCTGAAACGTAAGGCTTGGTTCGAAAAGAAAGGTAAGCCTAGTGCTTATGTATATTATGAATCAAACCTGGCTGAAGTTCCTTATAATACTTGGTGGATTGATTCTGGTTGTACTACTCATGTTTCTAATACAATGCAGGGATTCCTTATGACCCAAACCACAAGGCCAAATGAAAAGTTTGTCTTTATGGGCAATAGAGTGAAAGTTCCGGTGGAAGCTGTTGGGACTTACCGTTTAATTCTCGAGTGGATATCATTTGGATTTATGTGAAACTCTTTATGTACCTAGTATATCTAGGAATTTAGTTTCAATTTCCAAACTTGATGTTGCTGGATACTTTTTTAAATTTGGTAGTGGTAGTTTCAGTTTGTACAAGCACAATCATTTGATTGGTAATGGTACTTTATGTGATGGATTATATAAATTATGTCTTGATAATCTTTATGCTGAAACACTTATGACTCTGCATCATAATGTTGGTACTAAACGTGCCTTAATTAATGAGTGTTCCGCTTACTTGTGGCACAAACATTTGGGACATATTTCCAAAGAAAGGATGAAAAGATTGGTAAATAATGAAATCCTTCCGGATTTAAACTTTACTGATCTAAATGTTTGTGTGGATTGTATTAAAGGAAAACAAACAAAACACACAAAGAAAGGAGCCACAAGGAGCACACAGCTTCTTGAAATTATACACACTGATGTATGTGGTCCGTTTGATGTTAATGCCTTCAATAAAGAAAAATATTTTATCACTTTCATTGATGATTATTCACGTTATGGTTATGTCTATTTGCTGCATGATAAGTTTCAAGCTGCAAATGCTTTTGAGATTTATATTAATGAAGTTGAAAGGCAATTAGATAGAAAGGTGAAGATTGTCAGGTCTGATAGGGGTGGTGAATATTATGGAAGGTATGATGAAAGTGGACAACATCCGGGCCCATTTGCTAAATTTCTGGAAAAGCGTGGTATTTGTGCTCAATACACAATGCCCGGTACACCGCAACAGAATGGTGTATCTGAAAGGCGTAATAGGACCTTACTGGATATGGTTAGGAGTATGTTAAGTAATTCTTCTTTACCCATTTCATTGTGGACTTATGCTCTAAAAACTTCCATGTATGTATTGAATAGGGTTCCTAGTAAGTCAGTTCCAAAGACTCCTTTTGAACTTTGGACTGGAAGGAAACCTAGTATAAGACACCTGCATGTTTGGGGTTGTCAGACAGAAATTAGATACTACAATCCGCAAGAAAAGAAACTGGATGCAAGGATAATCAGTGGTTATTTCATTGGTTATCCAGAAAAATCGAAAGGGTATAGATTTTACTGTCCTTATCATACTACAAGGATTATTGAATCTGGAAATGCAAGGTTCATTGAGAATGGTGAAGTTAGTGGGAGTGAAACACCACGTAAAGTGGATATTCATGAAGTGAGAATACAAGTTCCATTGACTTGTAGCTCTAGTAAAGTTATTATTCCTTATGCTATTGAACCAATCAATAACAATGAAGGACAAGTTAATGATCCCACTACTCATGAAGAAATCATTGTTGATGAACCGAATGAACCCATAGTAGAAGAACCACAACAAATAGCATTAAGAAGATCTCAAAGAGAAAGGAGACCTGCTATTTCTAATGATTATGTGGTATATCTACAAGAGTCTGAATTTGACATGGGTATTCAGGATGATCCAGTAACGTTTTCACAAGCCATGAATGGTGAAAATGGTGATAAGTGGTTAGATGCTATGAAAGATGAGTTGAAATCTATGGAACAGAACAAGGTTTGGGATCTTGTTGAGTTACCAGAAGGGTGCAAGAGAGTTGGTTGTAAATGGGTCTTTAAGACCAAACGTGACTCTCATGGTGACTCAGAACGTTACAAAGCCAGACTTGTTGCAAAGGGATTCACTCAGAAAGATGGCATTGACTATAAAGAAACTTTTTCTCCAGTTTCAAAGAAGGATTCTTTAAGAATTATTATGGCATTGGTGGCTCATTATGATCTAGAGTTACACCAAATGGATGTGAAAACTGCCTTTCTAAATGGAAATTTAGATGAAGATGTGTACATGGACCAACCAATGGGGTTCATAGAAAAGGGTAAA
The DNA here is from genome assembly GCA_032173675.1 of Gastrolobium villosum. NCBI lineage: Eukaryota > Viridiplantae > Streptophyta > Magnoliopsida > Fabales > Fabaceae > Gastrolobium > Gastrolobium villosum. The sequence continues at coordinate 1,122 of JAVKPL010010158.1, read as the reverse complement.
GAGCACATGGTGTGAAAACTTAAAAAGTCAATATACGGACTTAAACAAGCTTCACGACAATGGTACCTTAAGTTTAATGATACTGTTGTTTCCTTTGGATTTAAAGAAAACATCATTGATCGATGTATATATCTGAAGATCAGTGGGAGCAAGTTTATATTATTGATTCTGTATGTTGATGATATTTTGCTGGCAACTAATGATCTTGGTCTTTTAAATGAGACTAAGAAGTTTCTCTCTAGTGACTTTGAAATGAAAGATATGGGTGAGGCAGCTTATGTGATAGGAATAGAAATATTCCGTGATAGATCACAAGGACTGTTAGGTTTGTCTCAGAAAGCATATATTAATAGAGTTCTAGAGAGATTCAGAATGGAAAACTGCTCATCATCTCCAGTTCCAATTCAGAAAGGAGATAAGTTTAGTCTCATGCAATGTCCTAAAAGTGAATTGGAACGAAAAGAAATGGATGCAATTCCGTATGCATCATTAGTTGGGAGTTTAATGTATGCTCAGACTTGTACGAGACCAGATATCAGCTTTGCAGTTGGGATGTTGGGTAGATACCAAAGTAATCCCGGTATGGATCATTGGAAAGCTGCAAAGAAAGTTCTGAGATATTTGAAAGGAACTAAAGGTCACATGCTTACTTATAGAAGGTCTAACAACCTTGAAGTGATTGGATACACAGATTCAGATTTTGCAGGATGTGTAGACACAAGAAAGTCTACATGTGGTTACTTGTATCTTTTAGCTGAAGGAGCTATATCATGGAAAAGTGCGAAGCAGACTGTAATAGCTGCGTCCACTATGGAAGCTGAATTTGTGGCATGCTTTGAAGCCACAATTCAGGCTAAATGGCTACGGAACTTTATTTCAGGGCTTGGATTGGTCGACAATATTGAAAAGCCGCTGAAAATTTATTGTGATAATTCCGCAGCAGTCTTCTTTTCTAAAAATGACAAGTATTCCAAAGGTGCTAAACATATGGAATTAAAGTACTTTGCCGTTAAAGAAGAGGTTCAGAAACAAAGAGTGTCTATAGAGCATATAAGCACCGATCTTATGATAGCTGATCCCTTGACGAAGGGATTACCGCCCAAGACATTTACTGGTCATGTA